>CABFOV010003363.1:52180-66833 GCA_902141375.1 Timema poppense | reverse complement strand
AACTACTTGGGAAGTGTGGTGGAAGAAATGAAAGAGAAATTGGAGAGAGAAGGAGGCAAGCGGAGGCCTTTTTAAAAGCATCAGAAGTCTGGTTTAGAGTAGAAATGTGTAAAGGAGTGGTGTATAGGGCGTGCTAACTTCCAATGTTGCAGTATGCATCAGAAACCTGGGTGATGAAGGAAAGGGATAAGAGCATGTGAAATGAAATTTCTGGGGAATAGGCTGGGAGTGATAAGGACGGACAAAGAGGAATGAAAGGGTGAGATAGAAACTGCAGGATAGGATAGAAAAGGCTAGATTGGGGTGGTATGGGCATGTGAAGAGGATGGAAAAGGGGAGGATTCCAAGGAGGTGGCGAGCAGGAGATCAAGAGGAATAACTAGGGACAGATGGATATAGGGAGTGCGGAGGAGTGTGGAGAGAAGTGGATTGGGCCAGCGTGGAGGAAGAAAGTTGATGGGAGGACAGAAGTAAATGGAGAGGCTTATGTTCCAGACAGACCCTGCCACTGGAAGGAAACTGTGCATGATAATTATGATGATTATGACACCCTTAGGTCAGTAAGCTGTTTCCCATTCCCTACGTATAACATCACATCCAAGACTGGTATTTTTAGAAGTACTATTTTTTTCATGTAATTTACAAATTACATTCTATGTTTTAGACATATATAAAGTGCATTAATATTATTTATTTTGCAGCCCATAAATGTCCTATATCCATATGCGAGAAATCCTTTGCCATGAAGTCTTCATTGAAAATCCACCTCTTGACACACACAAAGGTAAGTCACTGGATTAAACATTCCCTAGTGATCGACATTAAAATTCTTAGTTTACCTGAAAAATTAATACATTTCATTTAGATTGATTAGAACTCAATGAAAAGGTAGAACATAAAATTAATTTAATAATAGAATAAAGTACCTAATTAAAGTACTTAATATAGTTTATTGCTAATGGCCGGCATTCTGGACTTTTTCCATTCTTGCATCTCAATAGTGATGGGTTATATCATTGCCCTTTATATCACCACAGTGAAACAGATGACCTTTACCCATTATAGAATCAGTGTCTCCATAGGGTACACAGGGAAGAGATGGATATAGTTTAGTTTGTAGAATTCTCCTTTAGCGACAATGACAGGTATGGTTAGAAAAATGCAAAGTGCTGTCCACACGTTCTGGAATATATCCTGCCATTTGTTTTGTTTAATAAGTTATTTTATTGGTTCTGCTGATTCAATCTCTTTCAACAATGGATTCAAGCTTAAAAGTTCCTCAATCAATTCATTACCAGCTATGTTATATTTTTCCCCATCGGTTAAACTTATTTCTAAATCTGCACAGGCTTTTCCCAATTTTGACTTTTCAGGAATGGTTTTGATGTTGTATAAAAAGGACTATGTTTCATTAAACTTAGATAGTTGTGTAAATCTAGTGACCAACGCATTCTTGATTGAATTGATCATAGGATAAAAGACGTTCATTTTAAACAATTTTTCAGGATCTATTGGTGCTTCGTCTACGGTATCATACTCGAATAATCTCTTCTTCGGGATCGGACTGGCTTAAAATTAGGATGCATTCCAGCCTGAGAAACAATTTCTTTAGCTGTTCTCAAAGCAGACGAATAAGCCCGGTACTCTTTCACAAATTTTGAGCAGTTTTTCAGCAATTGTGAAGTGTTAGGTAAATTCATAGTTTCAGACTGCATAGCCTTACTAACAATGTTTATTTGAAACAAAATATCATACCAAGCTACTATTGTAACTTTGAACTCAAATTGTTTCATGTTCTGAATCAGGGACAAAGCTTCTGATGCTGCAACTGAGTCATTCGTTTCTTTGTTAAGATCTAAAAGTGCATCACGAATTGAAGAATAGTGATAATGAACTGCAGCGAGGCTAGAAACTTTACTCTCCCAACAAGTTTCACAAACTATTTTTATTATTAATAAAATCTGCAACTTTCATTCAATTATTATTATTTTGCAATCATCAAGTATTTAAATATTATTTAAACAAATTAATTATGAAAAACAAAAGTTTCTTTCACAGTTGTGTTTAAATAATAAATAAAAACCAACCCGGGTTGTGTGGTGATTATGATTAAGCTCTTGCGTTGCTGCATTGCAACTGGAGAATAGAATTTTCTGTGGAGCAATCATAGTGACCTTACATGGGGTATTCTCTTTGTGTGAGCCTGCTGTTGAATGAGGTGAAAGGTTGGTGAATTTTGCAGGTACTACATGTCAGGTTGTTGCAAGGGTAGGAACCTTTGGCCTGATGTTTGTTGCTATTGTTGTTTGTGTATTTAAAGGCAAGGAGAGGAAATATTAAAAGGAAACCACCCACAGCTTTCTCATGAATGAAGTATAAAGAACCCTTCTTTTTTTTAAATCATTTGTTCTTAATATCTGCTATATGCATTTAAGGTAATTATTCTAATGGGGTAGGGATGAGGAGAGAAGAGTTTTAGAGGTAGTTGACCTGTGTTTGCTTGAATGGAGAGTGGAAACCATTTTAGAGAAAATCTCCCTCAGTAGACCTGACTGGGATTCACCCTCTGATTTCCCTGTCATGTTTTAAAAACAAGGGGAGGGAGGAGTTGTGTACTTAATTAATAAAGGGCACTTTTTTTATATTCTTCATTATTAGTTATTTTATGGGTAAATTTACTTTATTTATGTGCCCTCACTATCAAATAACATTCTTTTTGCAAGAGGGCAATTTAGTGAAAGTATTATTATAATTCACATTTATAGTGGTTGAAAAACCATGAGCAGCAACCAAATCAGGTAAATAGCGCACATTGCTGTGGTTACACAAACAAAGCTATCAGTGTTTTAGGCCTATAGTTTGGTTTGACGGTGACAAGGGAATTTAGGGTTAGAATTTTAGTTGGGTGTTGTGAGAATGGTTTTTCCAAAAAATATTTTATAATTTCCCTATTCAAATATTGTGTGCATTTCTGCTAAATTCTACCTTCTTCCTCCCTACGTCAGTCGAGTAAAATGTGAATATTCCTGACCAGAGTAAGTCACAAGGTATGGAAAGTAGGTCGATAGCTTTATGGTGCTCATCTGAGCGTGTGACACAGGAACCACCACGGTCGTGCGAGGAATGTGGCCGTGCATTCATCCGTCAGGACTGCCTTCTGAGGCACATGAGGACCAAGCACCGGGATATGTTGGAGGAGATACTTGCTGAGGCAGAGAAGAAGAAACTGCAGCAACAGTTGTTGGCAGCTGCCACGGCAAGCATAAACAGCGGCTCTGGTTCCACTCCAGGTACTGTCAACACTAGAGCTTTTATTCCCATCTACGAGATCAATGATTAGCAAAGATTTTCCTGATTTCCCTAAATGTATGGAAAAATATTAACTCAACATGTACTACACTAAATAAAATTCTTGCTTTAGTTGATATGAATTTACTGTTTTAAAGTAAAAATTAGATTTCTGAGAATCTCATGCAAGAGAGAGAGAAAGAGGTAATCATTATGGCACACAATCAATCCACACACATACATAAGGTCATTATACGCATAACATAACTAAACATGATAGAGATAGCAAATAATTTAAAAATAAAATAATGCTGATAATATTTACTAGATATACATTTTTATACATATTAATAATTTTACTTTACACACTTTCTTACTATACCCTTCATTTCTCTTCACATTGACAATCGAGATTCTGCTTGTAGACATTGAGCAAGCTTATGTTGAAAGGATTAGAAAGTGGCAACTGTTTTAACAGTTGGATCAAGAGCATTCCAGGAATGAGCAACAGTAAAAGAGAGATAATAGAAGTTAGATTTGTGAAAAGGGATGGAAAGTGTGTGTGTCATGTGAACAGGCACCTAGACTGAGAATGAAGAGGGACTAGATGTGAGGAGAGGTATTGATAGAGACCCTGATTTGTGGTAAATAAAACTATTAAATTTCGTTAAATAAAAAGTTGTATTTTGGTCTAACATGTTGGTAAATAGAGGGCTAGATCCTGATTTGTGGCAAATAAAAGATTTGATCTTGTTAAATAAAAAAAACCCAAGAAAAATTGCTAAATAAAAGCCTAGATCCTGATTTGTGGTAGATAAAGTTACTGTATTTCATTAATTAAACTTGTATTTTGATTTAAAAGGCTGAAAAAATATTCTTTTGGGAGAGGAGTTGGGGTGGCTGAAAACTATAACAAATCAACTTTAGTATATGTTCCTATAAATAGAAAAATTACAGCAAAGGTTTTATGTTTTTACTATTCCTGGACTACTATAAATACAAGTATTTAACAAACATCACTTTGAAAAAAATTGCCTTGTATAGTTTTTATTACTATTTAATTACAATTTTCATAATGAAGGCCTAATTATTACAAACTAGTTTATAATCTTTTTAAATTGCATGTCCTAAACACAATATATATTATATGCATGTATGGTAGACTACACAACCTAGCTTGTACCAATTTATTTTTACCAGACAAAAAACTTGTAAATTTTTATCACCATGCACATATATACACGCCAATCACCAAAGTACAAGGAAAGCATTATTTCCAAATTTCTAAACCAATCCAGGCGGGTGTTACACAATCCACACTTTATTTTTTAGCAAAACTATTTTTTTAATATTCGAGCTATATTTCAAAAATACATCAAACCTTTGGCATTTTTAATTCTCATTCACCTATTATTCTATCAAATATTTTTTCATATAACAACACTTAATTACCACTCTCGAAAATAACATTACTTGATGGAAGATGGAAGGCCCGAAGACATTAAGATAAAAATATCTCAATCTAGCTTAATTATGGTATCATTTTCTTATTCTTCTTTAAATATTTATTTTTGGACACAATATGGCTGTGAAAGTAACCAGTTCAAACACTTCTATTACTAAGAATCTTAGGTTTAGAAAAATAAATTTTCCTTGGGAAATTAATTGTTATCAGCACTGTTGGTACTGTTTATTTTTAGGCAATTTCGGGAAAGGTAAACAACAAAGATGTTAGTGTTAATTAACATTTAAATTAACAAAATTTACCAGAATTTGCACTTAAAAGGCAAAATGGTCAATTCCACAAACATATTCTATTTCGTTTTATTTCACGAATGTATTACTACTTAAAAAATGCTACAATGGTCTTTAAATATGTTTTGACAGTAATTTTAACGTACTGAATAAAAAACAAATATCGCGAAGTTTTAGTGTGTCAAGGTATTGAGGAAATCCTGTTGGCAATATTTTCTTTATCATTTCAAGATGTAGATTCTGTTTATCTTCAAGTCATAACCAGCCAAGTTTGTTATAATATGTATAAATATGGTCACGGTATCGCAAGTCAAAGATAGATCTTATACACGTGCTTTGAAATTTTTGTAATTTACTAGCGACTTCAACATTCAAATCATTGTAAATTATATTACATCCCGGATTTGGATTAGATGGATTTAGTTCAAAAATAAAAATCTATAATTCATACTTTCTTAACAAATCAATACTGTACAACTAGACCATAAATTATTTGCATGGTAGGGTGAATAGAGAAAGTAGCTTGAGTTTCAGGTTGTTAAAGAATCGCTTATGTGACAGTTGTTTTTGACAAAGAATATCTTTTACTTTAAAAAAGTAGTTAGGCCCACCTTTTTGTAAATAAATTTATTATTATTATTATTGTTGTTGTTGTTGTATTGGATTTGGAAACTTAGAATAGTAAAATACTCAATACAGATTTGATTTGAAACCTTAACATGGTAAGCCAGAACTAAATTATTGAATTGGAATATGACTTTATTTAAAATAAAATATTCTCCTTTTTTTACCATTGGATTTATCAAGGTTTTTTATTATTATTTTTTTAGCTATGAGATTTTTATTCGATTGAAGTCACTTAGCAAAGATTTGGATTCGATTCAAAAATGAAAATTATGGATTTTGCAAAGGCTTAATAATTGTATTAGTAAATATTTGATCTAAAGAAATATTCAAATATAATAGGTTACTTTATTTTTATTAAATTCGCATTAAGCATATAGATTCAATTCAACACTGTATCTGTATCCACCGTATCCTTGTTCCCGACGAACATACAAATGAATGCCCCAAAGTTGGGTTCCAATTTATAATCTCCTCCAGTGTAATGCCCTTTAGTTGGACTGACAATTTATGGTGGCCTATTTATAATTTCCTCTGACGACGACCATATAATTTTGATATTTTGTCCCCGGCTAGCTCAGTGTCTTGTACTATCATGATTTTGATATTGATCTTGATTAATATCCACGGCTATAAAGTATCGCTTGGTCGTTAACTTTACCATATAAGGAAAATTTCTTCCTTGTGTCTTTTCAAATGTTCTGATATCATGGGCTGTTCCCATATAGCCTAATAATCTCTACCTATCATATTAATGTAATTTAAATCCTAACTTTCTGGTTGGCTGGACAATGCAACTATCCTGTACTTAAGAAAGGGTGTATTCTCTGTGAACGAAAACTCTGTGCTGGATCAGCTTTTCCCTTTGTTTCATAGTTCAACGCATCCAGTAAGCACATTTAATATTAAAGAAATGTATTAACTTTTAAACAGCCTGAATGGCTTAAATATTCTAAAATGAAAAATGAATAATTAAAATAATTAAAGTTAAGACTTGGATAGAAAACTCAGGAATAGCTACAACAAAATATATAGATTATCAATTTAAAGATTAGATAGTTTTAAGTTAATAGATGAATTAAGGTACTTTAATATCCAAAAGATTGATTATATTTTGCTTTTAATGAGAAACAAAATGTCATATTAAAATTGATATAACTTTATCAACTGAATTAAAACATGGGTTAACGACCAGTCTAAAATACACATATAACATATTAAAATTTAGTTTCAAAACTTGGATACAATAAATTAAGGACAAAAACAAAGTTTAAAGATCAACAGTGTTGTAAATTAGGTTATAAAATTGAATTAGTAGGTTATTATCTCCCAATTGAGTTTAATAAAGCAACTAAATGTTCTTGTTACAACGATTTGAAGAATATAATAATTTTAATTTTTAGGTTATGTATAAAATCTGCCTTTTCCTATTCCAATCCCATTACTCCTTGTGATAATCAGCCATTAGAAGGATGCTGATTTATATTCTTCCGGCATGTTTCGGTATATAAAATACCATAATCATGGACGCAAAGAGTTGTTACGAACAAATTCAATATTTTGAATATTAAAGTCACTTAATTCATCTACCAATTTTAAAACTATCCAAATCTTTAAATTGAAAATCTATATATTTTGTGTTAGCTATATCTAAGTCTTTAACTTAAATCATTACCGCTCCTTACTTTAAACTACTTTAGAATGTTTTCTAAAATGTTAACCAAAATAATATTAAAAATAAAAAGAAACCACGAATTTAAAATATAAAATATAAATAAAATGTTCAAAACTGGAGTTTCATCCTTGGATAAAATATGTTACGAATATTGCACACTATTTTTACACAACACAAATAAATGAAAATGAGATATACTTCATCTGTGCTTTTCGAAACAACATAGGGTTCACAAGTTTAGACATTACAACTGATAATCTTAGATTCACACAAGCTTAAAAAGATTAATATATTTAGAAGAGAGAGATAGCGGGATTTTATCTTATTAATAGAAAGGTGGAGTGGAGATACAGCACATTACCGTCAATTGATGGTAGGAGTGGTGCCCATTAATTTTATAAATGACAATTATCCCCATCTCTCTAGGTACAGCTGCTACAGAAGGTGGTAGTATCTCTAAGCCAATGTCGGCAATGGAACCTGCCACACTCACAGAGGCTGCTCTGGCAGAGTCCGTCAAGGAGCTCCTCACGTTGCTGGTAGACGAGGCAACCCTCAAGGCATTTGGCTGGCCAACAGCACAGGTAGACCGGCTCCTGGAGGCAGTGATAAAGAGGTGTGGTCACCAACCTGTGGGGCTGGACGAACTCACTTACACTGACAGGTTGCGAGAGAACGCCAAGCTCCTGTTCACAGTTGTCATTGATGATTCAGCTGTCAAGACCCTCCTCAACAACCAGACTGTGGATGAGGTGATTCTGCATGTTCTGAGACTCGCCAAATCGTAACTCAGTAGTGACGGGATATAAGTTTGTGTCATTATCACTGAGTGCGATGTTAAAAACTAAAGAGTGGTGGTAATCTTTATTGCATAACATTTTACTTTGGTAAAATTGCAAGTATGTAATACTTGATAATCATGACTAAAATTGTATTATTTATTATTTTAGCCTTTAGGCCCATTTACAATTTTTTTATATGTAAATAAGTATCTAGGCTATATCATGATTTGAATTTAAAGGGATATCCAGCACACTTACTTGGATGATGGTGGATTAAATATTGTTTAGCTGAATCATTAGTGAACACAAAACCAATTTTAAGAACTAGCTTTCCCTGCCACGATCACTTTATTCCGGTTCATAGAGTAAACTATTATTCTTGATAAAAAATGATAGGTTGCACAGTTTACACTCTATCAAGGCCTAAACTAACTATCCTTTGAAAGTGACTTCCTTCCCTGTCTCATGGATTCAATTCATATGGAGATGACAATATTTTTTACTATTATTATTATTATTATTATTATTATTATTATTATTGTATTTCATTATTTTTCTTATCATCCAACTTTATATAAAACATATTTATTGAATTCATAGCATATCAAAAAACTGAAAAATGGAAACAGTATCAGAAAACAATTCAATTTTTAATTTTAATTTAATTTTTAACAGATAAAAATATAAATTTTACCAAGCATTTCCTTATCTGTCACGTGGTTTCGGGAATCAAACTTGTGTCCAAATGTAACTTTTATTTAAAAGAATATGATATTTAGATGCGGCTATAACTGTATTATTATTATTAGCACCGTGTCTTACTACCCGTTCGGGTTATACGCACTTACGCTAATGTGTAATGGTAGGGTGGCTATAACTGTAATTGTCAAATATAATAGCTTGGCTATTCAACCCATTTATTTATAGTGTTTTGGTAGGTGACCTGGTGGTCTAGGGGTAAGGTGTCAGACTTCTGTGCTGGCGGCCGGGGTTCAATCCTCGGTCCCGGCACAGATTTATCTGATTACCAAACCCTTCCTTCACCTCTGACAAGACATCTTGTGAATGTGGGGAATGCCAGGCCGCCACCGTGGTTCGGATCCCACGTTAAACTGTAGGTCCTCCATTTCATCTCACAATCACCCTACCATTACACATTAGCGTAAGTGCGTATAACCCGAACGGGTAGTAAGACGCGCTGCTAATAATAATAATAATAATAATAATAATATAATGTTTTGTCTCAACAATTATAACTATGCCATCAATTAAGTAAGATTGCTGGCCATTCTTACTTTTGTGTTGATCATAAAGTCAATTCCATTTTTAACTAAACACTAAACTTTTCAAACAAAGCTTCTCCAAAAGTAACTTAAGTCTTTTTTCTAGGCCTTGCAGATCAATTCAATGACAGCAAAATATGTTTATTTTTTAAATTTGGCTTTCTTGCATTTGTGTTTTTTTAAATTCCTTGTTAATTATATTTCAGTCGATGGAAACTGTTGTCAATTCAGAATTTATAGAGGTTCGATTTTAATTTATTAAAAGTGGGCTTGAATCTGATTTGTTGTATGAAAGGGATTAGATTGTCACAAATTTGTGTGCTTTGAATCAATTTTAGCCGACATTTATCTAAACTCTTTAGAAAGAGATGTAAGTAAACATTTCAGGAGGGTCAATTCAACAAAGATTCTTCGGAGATATTTATGTGAAAAATGACAAATTGAGTTTAGGAATTTTTGGGAGGAAAATGAGTATTTTCATTGGTAACAAGACAAAAATTGGAAATATTTTTCTGTTATTTTAACTAAAGTGCTATGCTTTGGAGAGATCGACAGGAATGGAAGAGTATGTGCCAGACGACTCGCAAAGGCGGAAACGTATGATGATGATGATGATAATGATCCAATATAATTTCTATTTTAGCCATTAGATATAAGCAAAACTAGATCTCTACTGCTATATGTTTTCATTATAAAACTTTATATTATATTAAGTCCCTCCCCTTTCAAAGCCAAGTGTTCCAGAATCGATTCTCTTTTTCAGGTTGTCATTTTTTTCTCAATAGAATTTGATTCAGGTATCAAGAATGGTCCGGTAGACCAGTACCTATTATTCAACCTTTTTTGTTTGTGCACTCTCGGTTACAATTTCTCTTCAACTTTGTGCCCACATTGTGTTTTGTGTATAAAGCATTTTATACATATTCTATAATCTACATCTAAAATAAATTACATCCACAGTAATGCACTAAATAATAATAAAATGAATTATTGCCTAATGGCTTGTAAATTTATAATAAGACAGTTTAAAATGAGGTGGCCCAATGGTTAAATAATTTTATAATAATGGAAATGAATAAAATGATAAAGTATTAGGAAAAAAGTAGAACACAAATAAAAGAAAAGACACTAACACAAATTTACACACACTTGTGTTGGTGTCTTTTCTTTTATTTGTGTTCTACTTTTTTCCTAATATTTTATCATTTTATTCATTACTAAATGTTTTTGCTCAATGCACTTTTTTCATACATAATATAATAATGAAAAGTGATAAAAATAAACTATTGCCTACAAAAGCAACAATGCCAAAATATTACTCATTTTGTGTTCTTCTACAGTAAACAAAAGAAAGGAAGAAGTCACCTTCATGGTTGGATTCTTCCCACTTTTTTCCTCTTTCCCTGGCTTCATATTACTGGGTGGTGAGGAGTATGTCATTGGAAGGGTGTTTCTTGATAGGCTCTTTATTGGATAGGGCTCTTTATTGGATAGGGCTCTGTTTATTTAATTGTTGACTCTGTGGTCACAGTTTTGACACCAACCACAATCCCTGACAAACTGGTAGCACTTGATGCCCAAACACATAATCCAGATTTTGACTCACTATACTACTAGAGTGATACGACCCCTTCCCAATAGTTGCAATGTTTCCCCGCTTTGTAGGTGGAAACTTGCTGACTAATATATAACCAAATCCAGGCACCTCTTTGGTCTCAACCTTAGATAACCTCTCCTTTTTAATTCAAAATGAAGTAATTTAGTGTTAGTCTAAAATGAATTCCCGCTTCTCTTTTTATCTTTTTGTTTGACAGTGGAAACAATGCCGATTCATTACTCAATTTGCGTTAAAATTTGTGTTTAATGTGTGTTTGACTATATCTACTATAGAAATTAGAAGAAAGATGTCACCTTTGTGGATTGGAATCTTCCCACATTATTTCCTCTTTTCATTGGGCCACCTCAATGTTAGATACTAAACTCTAAACAAACAGGAGAATTTTTTCTCTAAGCATGCTATCAAAATGTATTGCCTGGCTATGGCGATTTAACATGAGATGGTTGTAGTTTTTTTATACCACATTTACACATTAAAAGTGTTTTCCAGGTTGACCTGTTATTGATGTTTATGACCAGAGCGTTTTGTTACCTAGTATCAACCAATGAGTTGATAATTGTGCACCAATTTCAAACCAACATGACTCCAAATGTTAGATTTAAATTTATATGACTCCATAGTCAATGGATTTTAACAGTTATTTGTAAATTAAAAAGGACAGCATTTATTAGCTAGAACTATAAATAACAATAAGTAGTTACTTAAAAATCTCTTAACTATGGATTGTGGAAATAGAGTATTAGAATATGATCCAGGCCTATTTCCTCTTACATATGTACTCCATGTTTTCTGTAGTTATATTTGAGAACATAAGTTTAGCTTGGTCATTATATCATCAATTAGCTTGGTATGGTGTATAAATATTAGGCCTAGTCAAATTACAGTATACAGCACTCCATCTAAGAATAAAATTAAATAGGGTATTTTATGTCTTATTAGCATTACATGTAAGCTTACATAAATTAACATACCCACTGTTATATTTACTCCACCCTAACCACCATTTTGTTTACAAAAAACAAAGTTGTTTTCACACTCCACCTTGCTCCATATCACTCGATACCAAGACATAGCCATAGCCAATCACAAAAACCGGCCTGTTTCTACAAATGATACCTAAAACATTCAATTTTAGGAGAAGAACTTTAAAAAAAGTGTTTAATATTAGGTAGTTGCAAATATTATTTTGAAATTTATGAGATTAGTGTAACAAACAGAAAAATTTTAATCTACCAAGGAAAACTAATACAAATTAAGTCAGGAAAATTATTAAAATGTTGTCTGGATAATCTTAAAAAGTTTGGGAATTTTAAAGTTTTGTAACCACCCTGAAAATCTATTTATTGTATCGGTGATATAAAAACCTAAATTATGATAATCTTTGACTATAAATTAGTAGTGTGATTTGATATCGATGCACCTCTTATTAAAAGTATACTTGATACAACTTATAGTGATAAGTTCTACTTTGTTTGAAATTATCAAAATCAATATAACTATTTTAGATCATTGTTTTAGTTTAAAAAAAACATTTTTATTTGTGAAGATAAGTTTTTTTTTTAAATATTTTGGACTGTTTTACTATAAATGTACACATTGTATATCGTATTTTTTGTGGATGAGCAAATGATTTGGATATTTTATATATGAATGTCTTTAAAATGTTTGTGTTATTGTTTTGGTAGTTGAAATAGAAAGTTGGTTGCAACACAGTTAAAAATGAGATTATTTGCATGGGTAATATTAGAGTAGGAATTCGGGTTTATAGTTCAACCATTGTTACTGAGAATTCACACAAAACAAGAGCAAAGCAGAAATGTAATGGAATAAAATCCAAACCAAACTTGAGATTTCAATGCCTTTGCTCATTTCAAGTTGAAATAGTTTCACATCGCTTGGGAAACCCAATCAAATTTCATAAAAATCTGAGACTATCAGTGTGCATGGACTGTAGAGTCAGAGACGGCAAATGCTTATAATCAACTCTTATTGTGAGGTACTTGAAATAACTCGTCGAGTGGAAAATGTGTCCATCAATATGTTGTGTTGTGACTCAACACTATGCTTTAAAAACATCTGTTGTGACTAAGCAAATAGATCTCTTTATCAACAGGTTTATGGATAATCAACTACTGTATTTACCCAAAAAATAGGCTACATTTTCCCCCACAAAACAGCCTTTAAAACCTTAGTGTGACCTTTAATTCCATCCTAAGATAATACCTAACAAATGTTGTATCTTTGAATACTGGTAATATTATCCCTAAATAGATTTAAACCAGAAGAAGAGAAAAAAAGATCTCAATCGTGTATTAAAGTTAAAAATTAATTTAATCTCATCTAAAGCAAGCGCCAGCTCAAGTGTCAAAAGGAGCTTTAGCACTCTATAAACTATATACGTACATTAAAACTTCTATAGCTAATTCTCCTTTCACGAGTTTTAGAGACTTTTGTTGCTAGGCCTGTTTTAACTTTATATTACTTTCAATCTAACTTAAGACTAGGACAGGCACAACATTCATTCCTTGTTTATTAATTCATCAGTATGATGAATAATGATACAATTTTCGGCCATGCCAGGAATCGAACCTGGGGCCCTTAGCTCAGTAGACAGACACGCTACTGACCGAGTTAAGGAGTCGGATTGTTGTTCACTACTTTTTTTCTTCTTCTTTTTAAACAACGTAGAGTATGTTTAAGAAAAATGGGTCTGGCTACGCTCTAGTTCCAATGATCGCCCTCAAGCCTGTGCATGAGGTACTTTATAGCCCATTCACTTATATTAAACTATTTTTCTAACACCGTCTTGCGTACTAATTACATTAATGGTTTAGGGATTGGGAAGGTTATATTTGGAGGAAGTGTACTCATATTTGCTTAGAGGAAGAGTGGAAAGCTATTTTGGAAAAAAACATCCTTGGTACTCCTGACCAAGATTAGAACCTTGATCTCTCCATCATCAGCAGTCTTTTCTATAACGAGAGTGGCGCCTTAGACCATATTGCCACTGAACTATTGATACTCGTGCAAATGAAATAATTTGTTTTGTATGTTTTATTTTAATTATAGTAAATTTAAATACTTTCTACTAAATATAATCAAACTAATTGATGGATATAAAATCTGTATTATTGTATTAGTAAATATAAAATTCCACAATTTATTACAGGAAACTTTTTAATAAGGTTATAATTTCCTAATATTACAACAAAAAGCTTTTATTTTTAGAAATTGGTAATAAGAAAGATAGAATGGCAATACACATACGATACATACATAATTTCTAGAGAAAAAAAAAAGTTTGTCTTTTTAAATTATTAACTAGAATCGCCCTTAGTCCTCATCTTAAAATTCCTGCAATATTTTAAGTTTTAACACATTCTCCGGGAGGTATCGTACATAGTGGGTGTTATTTTATTACAGTAGAACTTCTGTTAACAGAAACTTTTTTTTTAAGTCGAGATGATGTTATTTTTGTATCTACATGGAATAGATGGAAAACTCTATTCAGTACTATTTCAATGCTTATGACAGTAAATTAAAACCAATTTTAATCCATGTAGTAATTCTCAAAAACAAGTTTGAAGACCTACTTAGCCCCAATTTACATATTATATAACTTCTCCCC
>CABFOV010003363.1:29584-47009 GCA_902141375.1 Timema poppense | reverse complement strand
TATATATATATATATATATATACACACACACACACACATACATGTTCAATACTACACTGATGTGCTGTATGGGTTGTAAGCAAGGACATAATATGAATACATTTTGCCATTTACCGGGTCGCTATCTTATATCAAAGACAAAATGGAGATAATCTTCACAATCAATAATCTTTCAAGTTCACATTTTGTTAAGAGATTGTCTTCTGTCTTCATGGTTTGTATCTGTAATCAGAGTCTCCCACCACATTTTTACAAACCTGCCTTTGAAAAAAAAAAAACTTTGAACGTTTTATTAAATAAAAATAACTCATATTTTAAAGAAACTAAAAGTATATCATATAAGAAATAGCTTATGGTTATTGAATCCCCTGAAACTACCTTTCTTCCAGGCTAATAATTTAAATTGTCCACTCTTTATGCAATTAAGGTTGAAGTATTAGGCGTAGAACCCGAATGAGTAGTAAGACACGGTTTTAAATAAAAGTTGAAGAAAGTCTACATACTTGAACTTTTTTAAGAATACAGGGCTTTGTAACATGGAGAATAGGCCCTTATTTCCGATAAACCAAGAAATAGTTCAAAACTTCTTTTTTAATGATTTTTACAGCTAGAATTATGTATTTTATTACACTCAATTTCACATTTGGCCATACTGTGGCTCTGCTTTCACCTATACCGTTCATATAGTAGCATCACAATAAGAATGATCTGATTTTTACACTGTGCACTACTGGTTAGTTTAAAAATGTTGACTTCATTGTGTAACCAACTAGCTAGTTCTAAATCAGATATTTACCAAATTTTAATAAACATTTGGTTTATATGCAAACTAGATATTGTGTTTATCGTTTCCATTCTTTGTTATATTTTGTATCAAATGAATTAGTGCCTTGTATTGAATAAACAATATGATGAAAGAACCCAGAATTTTAATTATGTTTGTGAGAAGAATTACCTGTCACAGCTATCACTAAACTAATGAAAATAGGGGTGAGAGCTAAGAAAAACCCTCCTCGGTATAACCAGCTACAATTAAAAATCTGACTTCTCTATCACCAGCAAACCAGACTTATAGTCGAATTTAGTGCGCGTTAAGTGCAGCGCTACACTAAATACAAGACGACACCTACCTAAACTCAAATGGAATGGGCCGTTCTCACATAGGAAACTGGCCCATTCCATTCTGGTTTAGGTAGGTGTTGTCATGTACTTAAGTGTAGCGCCGCACTTGAGGTGTACTAAATTTGACTATGAAACTGGCCCTTAAACCAGCTAAGTATTTAGTGGTGTGCCCACTGATGCAGGTGAATTTTAGTAGTTAAATGAGAATTTAAAGCAGGGTCAGGGGAAACCTTGTGTTGGGTACTTGTCCATACTGACCAGTCCTGATAGTTTTCCTCCAGGTACAGGATGGCATACTATATTTAATCATTAATTAATAACTAATTAATTTATGTACCATATATCTAAAGGCAATCCTAAAATTTGAACTTTGTCAAAAAAAACTGCTGGCTTCCTCTTAACTGAAAAACCCAAACACATTCGGGAATTTAATTTTGGCAATTAAAAACAGTAATATATATTTGGCTATATCTCTAATACCTAGAAAATAATTATTTTTCATGGATCTATTTGTTTATCACTTGTAATTACTCCGTCAGCTGCTATAGAGCAGTATGTTATGATACTCACTTGGTTTGCATTTAAAGCGCTAGATAGCAGCTTAGATTTCACATTTTAGACAAGACCACACGTGTCCTACCAAGGAGCAGTGAAGTAATTTGTTCTTTTGCCTGAATAACTATTTCCTTAACTATAAAGTAAATAAACGGCTTGATGTATGTACAGTACCATAAATTTAATTATTTTCTTTGAAAAAAAAAATGAAGACGAAGTGGATATTGAATTTAGTGAATCAGACACTGATTAAAGTATTCTATACTGTGGCAAACATTTGAAAAATGATGTATTTATAAGGGGTTGAATGTTCAGGAAAAATAAAATATTTGACTGCATAAATTTCAATAACCAGTGCTATAGGGTATTTAAATTTGAACATTTAAAGAAAATTCAAAGGTGATAAAACAAATATATTCAGGGTTATTTTGTTATAATTAATGTTTAATATATAAAAAATATTTTATTTTATAAATTTGAATACCTAGTTACATAGTAGGCCTACAAGTATTTTTTTACTAGATGTATTTAACATGCAATTTCTGAACCAAATGACGTTATCATTTGACAACTTTATTACAGACACAACAACCACTCCTCATGCTTATTGATACAATAAATTCAATTTTATGAAAATAGCTAACATCAGGAAGTGTTTCCAGCCTACAGAATTAAAATTCCTTCGTTATTTTACCCTTACTCGCACACTTAATAATGCAAGTATAAAATATTAAATTGATATCAAAACCTAGAGATGATTCAGATCCACTTTTTTTTAATCACAATTCTGATTTTTATAAACTTAGTAGGCTAAAAGATGGAGGATAACTTTCCCAAGTAGGTATAATTTTTCCCTTCTGATTGTATTCCTATTTATTCTATAGTTGTTTCTTGTTAGAGGAAATAAAAACTGAATGTTAAGGTTTTTTTGGTTTTAAAATTAACCCATATTCAATTAAATAATAAATTAATGGACATATCAGAGAGTCTAGATTCAGATGTCAGCCAATCCCTCAATCAATCCAAACTGCTTGTTTTTAGTTTACTTACTTATTCGATTGGTTGACTTTCAAGACTAGACTATAACTACTTCCCTGGTTATCTGGGGTTTGGTTTTTAGGTTTATTTAAATAAATTGTGTTGAAGTAATCCACCAATAAACAGTAGACTAGATCTAAAATACCAAATAAAAACGCGAAAGAAATATTTTAGGGTTGTCATTATACTATGTTGTGCTAAATTTTTTTAGCCCCTCTCCTTGTCACACATTGTCACAATTTTGTGAGCCTCTCTTCTAATATTACATTACAATATCTCCCCCTTCCCATTTAAATAGTATTTTAAATTGTAGAGTCTGTACTAGTCCTACCTGTTTATTGAAATGTGTTCATAGATATTCGCCAAGCTCAACAATTGAAGTGATGAGTCAATTGTTTATCTGTGCACGCAGTCAGGTTTATTAAAACATTAAGCTGACTGATACGCTTAATTGTAATGTGATGTCACATAATATCTGACTCCCCTCATCAAGGTTAGTCACTTTGAGCACTACTCCACCCCTACCCCCACCCTCGAAATGCCTACAGAGTTTATGTATAGCCTCTTGGTAGGTAAAGATTCAAAGAACCCATATCTCGCTAAAAAAGTCACTGCCCCAAAATGAGTAGGATAACCCACCCAGTTATATAATTGGTGCTACAATGACAATTGCAAAACTTGTGTGTGGTATTCTACAAGTTTCGCGTTTAAGATGGTTATCAGTGTTATAAAACATATTTTTAGTCAATTTACAAACTTTTAAAAATATTTTCAGCCAGACATGATTTTATTACAAAATCATGTATAATCCACTTAATTAAGTCTATAAACCAGGAGCAGATCTACAGGGATATTCAACCGCCCTCCCCCAAATGGTCAAAAGACGGCAAAAAAATATTGGAATTCAGCCAAAATAAGCACATCTGAGCGGCTCAACGGTAAAGGCTGTAAATAATATTTAGCACCGCGTCTTACTACCCGTTTGGGTTATACGCTTTAAGTACTACTTACTCTAATGGATTAGGAATTGGGAAGGTTGAATTAGAGGAAGTGAACCCGCATTTGTGTGGAGGGAGAGTGGAAAACCATTTAGGAAAAACCACCCCCAGTTCACCCGACCAAGATTCGAACCTCGATCTCCCCGTCCTCAGCAGTCGAGCTCAACACGACAAGCGCGTTAGCCAACTACGCCACCGAGGCGGGTTGGTAAAGGCTGTATTAAAAGATTTATGCAAATGAACTAAAGCATTTATAATGTATCAAGAAAATTCAGAATGAGGGATTTAGGTGATTGTTAAGGGTAGGTGGTAGCGTCATTTTTGCAATCAAAACATGGCTGAGGAAAACCTAAGGTGGAAAGAATTGTCGGGTTCAGCTTTTCTCCATAACAACAATTTATATAATTTTAGACCCATAACAAATATCTGAGCGTTTGCCACAGCTAGCAAATAAAGAACGGTCATGTAGCCAACATTTAATAAATATTATAAAAATTTTATCATCAATAATGATTGGTTTTTTTCATATTTCCATTTATTTTTATCTTGAATCCAGGATGGTGTTCCACTTTGTGAGCTAAATTTAGAAAAAGAATCCTTAAACTGGGGGTAGTGTAGACCCCCGCGATAAGAGTCCCCTATACTCACTAAAATAAAATGCTCCTTGGATCCATCCACCCCTGGTATAAACCATACCAATTCAATGATCAGTATCAAATTTTACAGTAACTCAACAGCTGTAGGCTAATCATATATAATGATTTAAATTTTCATTAGACCTTTGTCTGGTTCTGATTTGGCCTAGTCTACTTAACATTTGCACTCTTACTTTGTCAATGACACTGGATGACAGAACAAAAGTATTATACTGGCCACCAATAGATAAACCTGACAAGCAACTTGGGATTGAGTTTGTTCATCCCTGGGGATTGAGTTTGTTCATCCCTTGGGATTGCGTGTGTCGCAAGAACCAACGTCTTTGTATCTATCACTGAATTTGAAAAATAATTTAAATTAAATCAATTCTTGAAGAATTTTAAATACACTATAGCTGCTAGAATCCCCAACTCCAGTAAAATAATTAAAACCAAAATAAGTTTGTTGTAAAGAACATTCCAAGCCATTTTGCGCATGATGATGCGTGACCGAGAGAGGCCCTCGTTTGTCTCTGCTAGTCTATGTTTTGTCCTAAGAAGTGTCTCTCGCTGGCCCCCAAGCTCAGCGATGACTGAAGTCCCGATCTCTTCTGTCTCTATGGCAGTGTGGTGTGACCTGGCAAGGCTTTCTCCCGTCCTCTCCAAAATGGCGCGACCATCATTCACAATCCTTCGAGGATCATCTTCCCAAGAAAACTCTCGTGTTCCCATGGCTGCTATAAGTATATAATAAATAATATCACTATGGGAAACTAGTATAGGCCTATTACCCAGCCACATGTGGAATGCTTGCGTGAATGATGTGAATTAGAGTTTTAAAAAAAATAGGGTAAAAGGGGAGAATACATCAATTCCCCTCTCCACAGGTCGGAGGCTGCACATTTAAATTGAGATAAAAAATTAACAGATGGAAATAACAAAGGATTAGTCTTGACAAGAACTAGGAAACCATAGCAGAGGGAATTGTAACAAGACAAAACCAAAATAAACTCTTGGAATAAAATTAAGATAAACTAAGAAAAGTAAAGGGATTAATCCTAGAAAAATAAAAAAATAAAGAAGAATCAAAATGATGACAGTTCGTCTTCTAAAAATATCAATTGCGCTAATAAGCTTTTAATTAAGAAAAAATATGTAGGTTAGGTTTCCATAAAAACAAGAGTAATTAGAATATATTATGAATATTTCATACTTACAAATTTATCTCTGGATTATAATTAGTGTAAAAATTATTATTTGTAAACAAACTAAATGTTTGTTATTTGTTAGATAGTTGAATCTGTCTAGTTTATTTAATTTCGATCACATGACAGTGGAACTAAAGAGAAATTTATCTTTACGTTGAATCAACTGTTATAATATAGGATAATAATGAATGGGTATGTTATCGCATGTTTTAGGAAGGAACACATCTAACTAAAGTTTCATTAGAGATCTCTATACTCATAGAAATCGCAATACTATACTGGATGGACATCAAAACACCTGTCCCATTGCAACGAAACAAATCGCTAAAGTTTGTCATTTGATTGTTAGCGAGGGGACAGACTTAACAGTTTATTTGAATGTTATTGTGCAAAAACGTATGCCTGGTGAATAATTTTTTTCTTTAATAGTCAAGTATTATACCGCACTAGAATGAAGACACATTTACATCAAAGGATGCAAGATTAAGATTTAAATTTAATATTGTGCAAATAAGAATAAAATCTTTGATACGGTATATTAAAATATGTAGCGAAAGCCCACGTTGCTTTCATTCTGCCAAGACTACAATATATTTAACATGGTTTATTAGCTTATATAATGGTTTTAAAAAAATACGATATTTGAAATTGGATAAATAAAATAAAAAAAGCTATTTTCAAAATTAATCACATTCGTTTGAATGACAAACTTGGTATAGTAGGTAGTTTTACGTTCAAATTATCGTTTAGGTTACAGGATTGTATGAAGTATTTACTATATTATAATATATTTAAAGTTGGCTCTTAGCCCATTACTTTCAGAAACAATATTATATTTAATGTTCGATAACTATAATAAAATAAGGTCGCTAAATCCCTAATTACTTTTGTTCGAATGACAAACTTTATGTAGAAGTCTTACGTTCAAACGTTTAGCTTGTAGTCTTGTAGGAAGTATTACTATTTTAGCCTAAATCTACTTATTTAAAGAAACAGGTCATGAATGTTGAACTTAATTATGCTCTTCAAACCTTTTATTAACCCATTTATTTTGTTGAACTAATCATATATATATATATATATGTATAAATTAGGGAATGATGTCGAAATGCCCCATAGCATTAGATTAGATTAGATTGTTACAGGGAGACAAAACAGGAGGGTCCATTCCCGCTGCCTGCCTCAGCTTATTGTGCGGTATCTCTCCCTGTTATCCTAGTCAAGCCATCCTGTGCTCCTGAAAAGCCCAAGGAGTCCCTCAACTAGATGATCACTAGATACAATTCCATTTGGGTCCAGAGTCCCAAATTGGTTGTATCTTCGTAGTTCCAATGCTTTACATTGGAATATGAGGTGTGATGCTGTTTCATCTTCCTCATTGCACTTTCTACATTTCATGGTCTCTCTCTCTACCCCCATGTTGTATAGGTGTTTCCTGAAATTCCCATGGCCAGTCATTAGACTCACCATTAGTCTCATCTGCTTCCTGTTAAGGTTCAGTATAGCAGTGCTTCTCTTTGGACATGGTCTCGGCATCATTAGCTTCCCATGCCTTTGCTTCTGGGTGTTTGCCCAGTATTCTGCATGCTGTCTTTTAATCCAGTCATGCAGTTCCTTCCTCACTGTCCGCTTAGTAATACCCAGAACAGGTTCTGGTCCTATGAAGGGATTCTGTGCCCCTGTTCTGGCTATTCTATCTGCGTTCTCATTACCGCTGATTCCAACATGGCCAGGAACCCATGTTAGGATCACCTTATTGTGCTTCCCTAGCTTCTCTAGGGCTTCATAGCATTCTTTGACGATCTTTGATCTCGTATTTGGTGCTCTTAATGCCTTCAGAGCTGCCTGGCTGTCTGAATACACGTAGATACTGCGATTAACGTACCCTCTACCTATATTCTCCTCCACACACGCCCTGACTGCATACACTTCCGCCTGGAATACTGTGGCCAAACCCCCTAGAGAATACCACCTCTCCAGTCTAGGCTGAACCCCATATACTCCCGCTCCAGTGCCTTCTTCCATCTTTGACCCGTCAGTGAACCATACTATATCCCCTGATCGGTGCTGAGGCTCCATCTTCCACTGCTCCTTACTTCCAATCTTTACATCGAAAGACTTCTTGAAGCAGAAAGATGGCTTCATGTAGTCTCCCGGCATCTCTACCACGGGTCCTACTTTAACCACATCCAAGATGTTTGCATGTGATCCTGGATATCCTGTAGATATCCAGTTGTCATTACTTCTCAATCTATATGCTCCTGCTACTGCCTCCATTTTCACCCACAGGTGTAGTGGGGGTATGCCGAGCATAGTTTCCATTCCTGCAGAGGGTACGCTGTTAATTCCGCCGGTCATCGCCAGACATGCAAGTCTTTGCACTTTTCCCAGCTCCTTAACAGCCCCCACCTGATCTGCCTTCCTCCACCATATTACAGCCCCATAACCAATTATGGGTCTTACTACTATGGTGTATATCCAGTACACGCTCCTGGGATTCAGCCCCCAGTTCTTTCCACAGGCCCTCCTCGTGCTCATAAGAGCACTCTTGGCTCTGGAACATACCTTATTTATTTGAGGGGTCCATGTTAACTTAGAGTCCAAAATCACTCCAAGATATTTCACCGCCCCTTTAACTGGTATCTCTTCCTCAAACAACTTGAGTTTCCAGTACGTGACCTGGATTCTTTTCCTTGTAAATGGTACCACCACTGTCTTCTTGGGATTGACTCCAAGGTCCTGTTTCTGGCACCATTCCTGTACAATATACAGAGCATCTTGTGCAAGAGCTCTGACTATGTTGCCCCATTTGCCAATTATTAGGATGACTAAGTCATCTGCATATCCTTGACAATAGAACCCCTTGTTATTCAACTCCTTAACAAGGTCATTCACTACCCCCATAGCATAGTGTAAGAGAGAAGAAGATATCCGAAACTTTCTTTCTCTCTTACACAATGCTGTGCAAGAGAGAGCCAGAAAATTCTAGCCACAAATGTCCATCCAGTTATATTGTAGAGATCAATGAATAACTAAATGAAGCATAGAAATTCTGGGGTGGGTACATCTGGTGCATAATGCATAACCAAAATAACTAGTGCATAGAGTGAATTCCACAACTAAAATAAAAATACAATGGGTTTTAAATAAGACATAGGGTTTATTGACGTAATCAAATTGATTGTTTTTGGTTAGTATAAAAAAACCAATCTTGTTTATACTTCTCTATAAGGTCTCTGAAAATGATGTCCACACGTCCTTGCGGACATGAGCACAAAAGCTCATTTTCGTATGTAGTATAATATACTGTTGTTAAATTGACTAGAGATTTTCGAACTCTCACAAGGTCGGGCTATTCAAAATCCATGTATAGATCGTAACAATTAAGGTTAAATTAAATTAATATATTGTGATCAGATTCACTATCTATAGATAATGATATGAGGAAGATATGGTAAGGAGATCTACATTGAGAAGTCAAAAATGATGGCTATCTCAAAAAATGAACAAACGCTAAAAATTAAAATTGGAAATCAGGAATTGATTAAATACCTCGGAAGTGTGCTGACAAAGGATGCTAATTGCACAAAGGAAATTAGGAATTGCTAAGAAAGCTTTCAAAATGAAGAGGTTACTCCTGATCAGCAAGTTGAGAGTTTGGAACTGAGTAAGAAACTGATCAAATGCTACATTTGGAGCATCGCACTGTATGGAGCAGAAACTTGGACTCTTTAGAAGATGGAAAAGAAATACTTGAAGAGCTTTGAAATATGGTTCTAGATAAGACTTGGGAAAATCTAGTGGACAGACAGGGTGACAAATGAAGAAGTACTAAGAAGGTTGGGTGAGAATAGAACCATTATGGATGTGATTCTTTGGTGCAAAGCAAAATGGATTGGACACACCCTTAGAAAGAACTGTCTTCTGCATAACATCATAGAAGGAACGTCAGAAAGAAAGGTTGAACGAAATAGGGGCTCAGGAAGAAGGAGGATTCAAGTAATAGATGCCTTGAAGAAAAGAAGATGATTCTGGGAGCTGATGGAAGAGGTAGAGAACAGGGTGCATTGGCATTCTAAGTTTAGTGACAAAAGGAATGGACCTCTAGTAAAACAGTACACATAAATTAATAATAACAATAATAATGATTGAAAATGAACGCTATCGTAAGAAACAATGTACTTAAATTTAATCTGCACTATGTGTTATGCCTTTTAAGCTATTGAGTATACGCAGATACGCTATGCTTGAATTTAAACCTAGCCTGACAGTTGCTTGACTCGGTTAATAGTCATGCATAATTAATAACGAATGGTCCATAGCACATAGTGCAAAAGAAGTTTAAACATATTATTTTTAATGAGGGCGTTTATTATTGATACATATTGAATAGTTAATTTGTGCAATACATTAGGTTAATTTTACTTGAATATTTATTATTTATGCATTGAGTAAATAAAATGACAATACTTTTATTTGCAGCATATCTGTCAGTGAGAATGTAAGAAGAGGGTATATCCAATCAAAGGCTGGTATATACCTCAGTAGACAGAAAATACATTATTTTCATGTTTGCTATGCTTTGTGGGGGTTGTACTGTTTGTTAAAAATAATATTCGTTGTGTTATTGTTAATGAATATGATTGTAAATATGATTAAAATGAAAGATAAATACATTCTACTAATTATTTTTAATCGAGAAGTAGGTTTACTATAATATTTATGACTAATAATATCAGAACTAAACAAAAATACAATCTGGTGTAATAGTACATCGCCCCATTAAAATGTCATTGTTAAGTTTCAAAAGCTACAGTTTCATGATCAGCTTTTTTCTAGTAAACTCTTAAGAGAAATGATTTTAAATATCTCATCTAGTAAAACAAAGAGCAGTGGGGTCGTGTCAGGGCAAGCAATGCTTGCCTTTGCTGGAAGTTAATTCATTATTATATTTTATGTTTGAAAAATATCTTTTAAGCATCAATGTGTTTGAAATAATTTTTCCTCATATGCCAGTGTCCGTAAAATGCCTGCAAGACGTGCACTAGTCCATTATATTTTTGTTAAAATCTATATCTTTACATCTTTCATCCCATAGCTCTACCTAGTGTATTTCTTATTTGTGACGTCATAGTTTTAGAAGGGTTGAGAAGTAGAAGAGCGGTGGGACTCAGGTAAAAATGAACGCAACAAAGTTTAGACTTTGTCAACAACCGAAGTTATGCCAGAAGGTTTACTATACTTGAAGAACTGAAAGATACCATCGCATACGCCACTTTTCCTCTTTCAAAACACAGACGTGACAAAAATAGAAATTCAAAGGGGGTGGGGGTGGGGGATTGAATTAGGGGTTTTTTTTGCGTGTAAGAAGAAACATTAACCACTTACTGACCTCTTCTGTTGATGTTATGATCTGTTGGTCACTGTTCTATCCATCACGCTTTTTTTAGTTAGTTATTTATTCAGAAGTTGTTTATAAAAAAAAGCTAAGATCAGTTCGTATGCATATAAACATCCTAATGTAGGCGTGGTTCATTCACTAACTAGTTACATACATTTAGGAAAATAAGGTCTATTACAGGGTTTAAATTATTTATCCTCACCCGGTCACATTATTCTAGGTGCATTCAGACCAATGATATCTAAACAAAAAATAAATAAAAAAGTATAGTATACATAAACATACACATTCTGCTCCAATTATAATATATGTTCTACAAAATTACAGATAACGTTTAACCCAATTATAACCTAGTCAAAAATATTTTCCAGAATATATCTTTTAACTTCCTTTTTAAAAAGATTAAATTTTTTCATCTTTATTTCTTGTGGTATTATAGTGAAAATTTTTAGTCCCTTAATCTTTATTTAGAAGCGTTCAAAAGTAGTGGTGTTTACTCTGTTCTGGAAATAATTATTCAGACTTCTTGTAGAGTAATTCCACTTTTCGTGGTCCCCAATTTTTAGGTTACTACTAGTTAGGCTGTTTTCAAGTTTATATGCCATTACAACCGTATCCAAAAAAATAGCTTTGTTTAATTTCAAAATACCCAACCTTTTAAATTTAATGTCACCGTCCTCACCACTGGGAAGTCGAAAAAGAATTTTCAGTGCTGTGTTTTTTAGTCTCATTAGTGGTATTAAATGACTTTTAAAAGTATTACCTCAGATTGCATTTAAGTAGGACAAATGCGAGTTAACCAGAGCAAAGTAGATGGGCTTTAACATGTTTGGAGTGAATTTGTAGGATACTTTTTTTAGCACCCCAATTTGGCACTTAATTTTTTTATGTGGCATGTTTTATATGTGAGCTCCAAGATAGTGAACTGTCAATGGTCAGACCTAGATATTTTGCTTTCCTTACTTGTTTCAGAACGTTATTCCCAAAGCTTATCTGGTAATTATCTATATTATTTCGATCTTTGTTTCACGGTATAGTAAAAATAACGTAGTTAGACTTTTAAAGATTTAGTGACAGTTTATTGCCTCTTAACCAATGGTATAACAATTTCAGGTCTGTTTGAATATTCTCTGCTATAGTTTTAAAATTTTGTTCAATGTATAATTAACTTGTGTCATATGCATATAGTTGTAGATGGCTTTGAAAATTTACCTGGAAAATGTCTTTAACATAAATAAGAAAAAGTACAGGTCCATTTACCGAATCTTGAGGGACCTCACACGTGATACCACGTACAATGCTTTCATGATTGTTTATGTTAGTGTATTGATTTCTGATAGTAATAGAGCTCTTAAACCAGGCAAGAGCTACTCCTCTTATTCATATTTTAGATAGCTTGTATAAAAGAATTTCATGGTTAACAGTGTCAAATGCCTTTTTTAAATCAATAAATAAAGCTCCAGATAATTCATCAAATGTATTTTGTCAATCAATTCAAAAGCCGCAACTAGTGTAGCAGATTTCTCCCTAAATCCATATTGGGGATGTTTTAAAAAAAATTATTTTGTCTAAAAACTTAAGTAATCTAACTTTCATTATTTTTTCAAAATTTTGGATATGGAGGATATAAGTTTAATAGGCCTGTAGTTTGAAGGATCACATTTCAAATTGCCACCCTTATATACGGGAATAATTTTTAATATTTTCAGCTGTTCCGGAAATTGATCTTCTGTTACAGATTTATTAAATAGAAAAGATATATACTATGCACAAAAAAAAAAAAAAGATCAGTGTTTTAGTACTTTATTAGAACATTTATCAAAAGGCAGACTTTTTGAGTTACTAAAATCTCTTATTATATTTTTTACTTCCATTAGATCTGTTCAGAAAACTGCAACTGAGCCATCTATAGTTGTAGTGTAATATGTATACTTATCATCAGGATATACAGAACTATTCATTGCAAGATTATGTCCTACATTTATAATTTTTTTTTTAGAATATCTGCCATTTCAGAAGTTGTATTATATTCCTTGTTAGTAAATTTCAATCTTGATATTTTATTATTAACTTTACAATTTTTATTAAGAAACTTATTTATCTCCTGCAACAATTGCTTAGGATTATTACTACTGCTTATAAACTTTCTTGTAAATTAATTTTTCATCAACCTTCTGTTAACTGCTGTTACATTATTCCTAGCTAATATATGATCACTTCTATAGTTTGTATTTTCCGGGTTAAATTTAACTAGTTTATATGTTTTGTCACGAACTTTAAGCATTTCCAACAGCTCACTGTTCGCCCAACCACACCTAAGCAAATAACGAACCCTATTTGTAATTATTTGACCTTCCTTCTTTCAGCAAACAACAAAGCATTTTGCACTATCGTTATGATTTCCTAAAAAAATACTTGTATTTGGGCTTGTGTTAATTTGTCCCAAAGATTCATTAAGTTTAAGTTTTAAAATATTGTAATTAATTACACATTAATTTTCAGTGTCGTTTTTCCTCTCCGCCGTGATATAATTTGATTCCAACTCCACGATTAGAATGTTGGGATCTCTTAAACTATTATTTATGTTTGAAACCCAAAGAGCCTGGCCATCTACATTTGAAATAATTTGGTCCAATGTACTTTCATTGTTGTTAGTTATTCCAGTTGCTAGTTCATTTAAAATGTCAAAGCTATAGCTGTTTAGCAGATTATTAAATATTGTATCATTCATTGTATTAACGTTTGTGTCCCCTATGATTATACATTTTTTCCTGCCAAATTGTTTAGATTATTTTCAAAATATGCTAGGAATTTATTAAGAGGGATATTTGGAGGCCTATATATATTTCACTGATCTGTAATGGAGGGCTTAACGAATCTATTTCAATTCTTAGAAAATAAAAATCACTCTAATCCATTTCCATAATATTGAAATTCAGGTTATTTGTAGTGTATACACACACACACACACACCCTGCTTGTCATTCATACAAACAAAGGTTTATGTATATCCATTAATATTATAAATGTTAGTTTCATACGATTTAAGCCTTGTTTCTGTAAGTATAATTAAATCCGGTGATAAAGGCAGAGTACTTATTATCACCTGTAGTTTATCCAACTTATTTGTAAGACTTATGGAGTTTGAGTAAGATATAATTATTTAGTTTGGGTTTGGGAAAACAATTAACAAATTGAATCAAATTATCTAACATTATCTCATTTTTTTATCATAGTTTGTGATAATTTAAACCAATAAAAGGGCACCATATTAATTTGTTTATAGAAATACATGTTTCTTATCACATCTACTAGGCCTACTATTACCCTATTAGTAAAAAATAGATAGAACTTATACCCGTGTATAAAATAAACATAAAGAAGTAGACAACCACATTTACAAATAAGACGGTTTTTTAGACTAAAGTAAAGAAAACTACAGTAAAGAAAACAAAAGTAAAACACAAAGGTACATACCCAGAGCCGGATGAGACAAAAACACACGTAGAGCACATAAAAAAGTGTAGTAAAAAAAGAAAAATTTCTAATAAACCGAAAACAATAAAAACTCCATAAAAACATTTGCAAAAACTACACTAATCTTGGTCAATTTAAAAACAACCGCTAACGTATTTTTTTTAACCCCAATAAAACCGTTAACGTTCTCATTTCTATTTACTTTACACTTTTTTCCTTCGTTGTACGCAGAACAGCTAGTTTCCCTTCCTCTTCTCGTATGTAAATATGACCATTCTTGACCCAGACAAATGCAAATTTACCACCATTCCTTTGTTTTCTTGCTTCGGCAAACTTCTTTCTGTTACTAGCTGTTAAATGCTCATTCAGATAGGTAGTTGTTATGACCTAATGCATCCACAAAAGAAACTGAATAAATGTTCCTCAACTTAGCCTTCTCTCTTATGAAATCTACCTTAATTGTTCGCCTAACAAACTTTACTATTATAGTTGACGGTTTTCTCAATTTCCATTGTGGGAGCCGGCTAGCATTATAAATGTCAATTGCTATTATGTTTACACCTATTTTTTCACCAATCTTAAGTACTATATCCTTCACATTTTCATTTCCAGTTTTGGGATCGCATCAATCAGGACATTATTGAGTCTCGTATACTGTTCAAGCTCTTCATTACGCTCCACAAGCACACGCACTTCTTTTTTTAACAGCCTCGTTATCAAGTTTGACCTGACCCACACTATTCTCTATTTTAAAATATGAATCAGCACAATTTTTATTATTATGATTTAGGCCCCTATTGCGTTAAGCTGGCAGCTCACTCTTCCTAGCTCCTGCATCACGTCACCGATTGAGTAAATGTTTTTTCCACCCTAGTCTTGCTTTGTGATTTGAGCATTACAAACTTCAGGATGCATTGTTGAAACGCCTTTGTTGATTGTTGCAGCTGCACCATCCGTTCTACATCTCTCACAAAACCATTTATAGTCTTTATTATTTACCAAAAAGATACATTTACTTATGCCTTTTTTCAGCGCAGATTTTGTGGTACCCCATTGCACATTTTCCATCTCAGAAAACACTTTTCTCGTTAGGTTTAAAGGAATTTTTACACATGCCATAGATAGAAGAACCACGCCGATCCACCATCTTTTTCCCTTAAATATATGTATCTTGGGAAAATCCTGTTGTAGGCTCTCTAGAAGGTAAGCACGTTTAATAAAAATAATAATGATTTTACTGTATTCTTGTCAATCTTGTGACATTTATATATTTATAATTTAGGTTAATCTACTTTCTCATTGTTTACTAAAATGTATTGGCTACTTTTAAATCAAGTTCAAAAATATAAATCATAAGGTAAATTTTATGGTTAATGAAGTGAGTCAAAGAGATTTTAACATTATGAAATGTCAAATATTTCAACCTGTTTGTTAGACATTCTAACAATTCCTGATGTTATAGTAGAATAGGATATTATCTTATTCATTGTGACTGCAATTTGAAAAATTAAATGTAGCTTTATTACTTTTAATCTAAATTAAATGCATAACTCTCACATCTTTAAAGTATGTTTCGTGTCAGAAATAATATTATTTTGAATGAAATATAATTATTTAAAAAGCATTATTGCTAAATTTCACAACTGTCATTACACCTCTGAAATAATTTACATTTGAGCGTTTTATTAGCATAATTTAGTGTCTTTAAATTTATGATTACTTACATTAGGTACTTTTGCAGTTATTTTATTTAACTATTTTCAAATGCAATTTATTTTGTAAATTGCCCACCCTTTACACAAACTTTTTTGATGTTCTAATTTAGTCCCATTATAAAACTTTCATGGGAAATAATGCACCTGTTAGCAATTTTATCTGATTCATGGTTATAGGTAGGATCCCTATATCTAAACAAGTAATCTATTCAGAGAGCTGTGTAATTTAATTCTACTATCAAAACAATTTATTGCTAGTAGGTAACTTGTTACAGTTTATTTATGAAACATTTGTTGCAAGTATATATAATACACCTGTTGGATATTCTGGTCTTTGATATAACTTGTCTTATTCAACAGGTATTTGTTTTCACATTTACCGGTATATTTAAAAATATGATTATCTTTTTAGGAAAAGAATAAAAATTTGATTTAAAAAATGGATACACTATCTTCAGAGACACTAACATTAGACATTGTAAATTCAGTAAAGGACAAGTCAAGCAATGCTCATATACTTGGTAAAATATTAGAATCGGCAGAAACAATCCAAGACGTCAAATTGGCAGATCTTCCTCAGGTGCATCAGTCTGCCATGAAGACCGACAGGTACAGTATAGTAACTTAGCCTATTTTAATATATTTGAATAAATACTATTTTACTGACTAATATTCTAGGAAATTAATGGTAACTCATTTGAATTAAAAATACAGTTTGCTTGAATCCAATTTTTTAATATTGGGACCTGCAAGCAAACAAAGGTGTTGGTCTCATCATATCTGGTTTGGTATTGTTGTGGAATCGGTTGCCATATGTTCTAAGGTGTCATTTCTGTATTATACTAGACTGCCAATGTCAGGAAGACCAAGGTTAGAATCTCAGACAGGTGTAGGTACTGAGGATGATTTGTTCAAAATAGTTTTCCATGCTTCCTCCATGCAAATGCGGGTACACTTTCTCTAAATTCAAGATTATTTATCCATAACCTATTAGCTTAATTTTGAGTCTGGGCTAGTTATAATGAGGTGTTTTGGTAGAGTAAAGGTTGGTGCACACAGAACGCTAAGTTAAGCTAAGATTTGCTCTGCTAATTCTTTTGAAAAATAGCATAGGTACCATATATTTAAATGTGTTGGTTCGCACAGAAAAGCTAAGCCAAGCTATACCTTCCTATGCTGCACTATGTTTTTTTCCCAATTGCTGGCCGGGAAATTTTTCCATCTCCCATCTCTAGCCATCTTATGTTGCACATGTGTATAACACAGCCTGGGCTCT
>CABFOV010003363.1:0-14699 GCA_902141375.1 Timema poppense | reverse complement strand
TTTGAAGCCTAAGCTTCGTCAATGTCCGAGCCCAATCCAAGAGTGGCTGCTATCTTGGTGAACAGCCTCTTATATGGCGCAACTATCGAACACTCGAGAAGGAAATACACCAAGGTGGGGATCACAGAATTAACACACATGAAAAGGGGGAGGTGCGCTGGATTAGATGCGTTGAGAACATTCTATCAAGGCCACGGCTATTCTACGCTGTTCTCGGCGTCCACGTTGTTCCTGAGGCTAGTGGTGGCGCGTAGCGGCGAAATGCTGCACTAGGATCACAGCGCTTGGTTGTTTTACTGTTGATATCGTGTGTGGACATCTTTTTCCGATCGCTCGTCCGGCCGGTGAAATTGGGTAAGCGCTGTTCTTGTTGACTATCCCGTTTTTTTTTGATGCCTTGTAGCAATAATTGCTACACAACCAATCAAAAGCATTAACTAAATTTAGGAATTCAAAAACCAAACTGTGTAACTTTATGACTGCAGGAGTAAGAGGGAGCTATTGGCAACATCGACAAGCCAGGAATGTATATTTGTCTTGAGAATGACCACCATAAAAAGAGAATTACAACGTGGTTTCTTAATAGTAGACTTATACTTCCCTCAGGGATGATATTTAGTTTAGGCCTGGTAACCATTTCTAAAAAAAATTCTAATGGATAATTTAGAATTTGAATTTTTAGATTCCCAGTATCTCAAGTAATCTGATGTATTCAAAGAACTCATCTCTAATATGAAGAAAGCTTAACTCAACTAGGATACACAAATTTCAAAGGAATAGCATTTCTTTTTTAGCCACTTTAAACTAAACTCTTTTTTACTACTTGAATTTTAATCACTTTACCCAAATTGTTGGATATGCAGATTAAGGCCTCAAATTTGTCTTACACGCCGCTGTGGACTGAAAGTTAATAATCACCACTTGCTCACAACTATCAGAGAAGTCATGACCTGCCAGCCATTCGTCAAAATATTCTGACAAATATCTTGTCTGAGAGCTAAGTTAACTACACACATACACACATACACACACACACACACATGCACACATGCGCACACACACACACACACACACACTTTTCAAATTGTATTAAATGACTTCTACAAATCCTAAGATAAATCCTGTGTGTGTGTGTGTGACTACCCAGCCTTTTGTTATCAAACTAATCTAATGTGTGTTGGGTTTCAAACACCACCTTCAGTCCTGGCCTGCACACCACTGCCTCCCCAATATCCAAAAGTGAATGGTACCTTTAGTGATAACTTATAAACATCATCAAGTCATGTCGACATTCCCGATGATGGCAACACGGCCCATTTCAAACCTAACACCTTAAGTTGGCTATTCACTGGTTATTCTAAATGATACTAGCAAATACGTTTTTATTTGTTTGCAACTCAGCCTGCTTTTTCCAATTCATTTTTAAAGGTTCAACACATACTGGTTGTTTGCAAATCATAAAATCTTTAAGGTTTTAGAAGAGGTTGAAAAAATGCACTTATAACTGATCATTTATGTTGTAGCGGAAAAAAAACCCTCCTCCACACTCCCTCTCATTATGAAATGGCAAGAGCACATGGCTATTTTTCGGCAGTGTGAGTTAATGTTTCTTAGAGGAAAGGGTACACATTATAGATTGGCCTTGGAATTACTATTGCATCTTCATAAAAGTGCACAAATGCCTGGTTCCTACCTAATCTGCATTGTCTAACATTTGTGACTATTAGCAAACAACAGCTTTTAAAACTCGAGAAGAATATACAAGTTTATCCATCTTTCTCTATAGTTGGTTTCTCATTCCTATACTGACCACCAACAATATCTAGGGGTCAGTTTAGTAAAGGGGAGAATAAACTTAGGTATCCAGTAACCAAGATTTAAAAACCAGGTTGCGTTATAGGACGAACATCTCATCTTTATGAAAAGAAAAGCTAATTTAAAGTTCTTTTATTTATTACACAGGCTTTCATTGTACTATAACCCGCTTCATTGGTCGAACGATACAAACTCTAAGGCATCACTCTTGTTAGACAAGTCTGCTGGTGATGGGGAGATCGATGTTCAAATCCCAGTCGGGTTCTACTTGTAGTGGTTTTTCCTATGTGGTTTATCCAGGGTGTCCATCGACCTGAAAAACAGGGAAAAGTCAGGGAATTATATCAATTTTCTGGAATTTTCACATATTCACTAAAATGAATGCACAACTTTTACTTACAATAGTCAAAATATCATTTTTCTTCCAGCTATTACACATTGGTAATCTCTTTTAATTTCGACGTTTCCCTGTTGTGTTATTAATCTCAATCCTCAAAGTCAACATTTGATTCTCTTGTCATCTTTCCACTCCTATAACATGCATCTTCAGCCAATGTTGAGTCATAGCTATATGCATGTGTCATTTTGATTACATTATAGGATGGATAAACTAAAAACATGTGTGTCACAATAATTTTAAACTGTACTGGTGTAATGCAATATTTTAATAAATCATTGTGATCTCACTAAAACTTAACATAAATCACACTATCCCAATAACCCATCGCTTTAGGCTGAAATACTATTCACTTCTTAGCATGACACAATTTCAGAATGTTTATATGTCTAAAAGTATTATTAAATCAAGTTTCGATCTTAATAAAATGATGGTTGTAATATATAGTGACTGGAAAAGTTGGAGATTGGTTCTGGAAACTTGGAAAAGACAGGGAATTTTAAAATAAAATTTGGCTAAACACCCGTTTATCGCTTTTTTTCCATGTAATTGTGGGTAGACTACCTCTAAAATACGTCTTTTCTCATCCCTATCCCATTAGAGTAATTATCACACATACATATATACATACCTAGTTACGCCATTCCCTTATGGGGTATGACAGAAACTGTGCATATAGCTCAAAAAATGACTCTGTACATAATCCATACTCACTCACTTTTCCCTATTTGCCTATCATTGCATACTCCCTTCGCTTCAACCACAACCATACACCAAGTCATGCATGCTCTTTTATCCTTAAAAACTCTTAATGTTTCTCTTTTTCACACACAGTTCCCCTCAGTTAGCCACATCTTACATGGCCTACCCCCTTCTACCTTCATATATTCGCTTCATCACTCAATCCACACTTATCCTCTCAACATGCCCAAACCAATGTAAGACACTTCTTTCACATTGACTTATAGAATTCACTTTCATACCACACTCCTTCAGCACCCATTCATGACTGTCCATACGAGTTTTTCCACATACATTCCAACCGCATTCACCTTGCTCTTGTGTTTCTCCATATGACAATGTTTGCGTCAACACACTTTTATATACTGTCATCTTTGCCTCTTTCGATACTACTTTATTATTTGTAATAATCCTCATACATCCAACTACTTTTCGAGATGCATTCACCTGTCTGTTGATTTCACCATCTATCCTTCCATTTTTACAGAACATTCTCCTCAGATACACAAAGTCATTTACTTGTCCTAACATTTTTCTCTTTATACTAAGATGAAAATCATTTCTTGATTCGTCCTTATCAAAAACTATATCACCTTATGTTTGGAGACATTTATATGAAAATCCGCTCTGCCTGTCACCACATTCAAATGATTTAATGCATTCTTCAAGGTACTATCTTTCACATCCATTAATAAGGCATCGTCTGCATATTGCAGCACTCACATTCACTTTTTACATTTGTACACCACCCACAATCATTCCTCATACACTTATTCACGTATACATTAAACAACCATGGCGACATAACACAACCTTGTCCAACCCCCTAATCAATGTCAAACCATTTGCTCAAAGCTTCATCCATCCTAACACACACTTTACTTCCATTATACACCGCCATAATTGCATTTACTAACCATACATCCACACCATACTCTCTCATAACATTCCATAACATACCCCTATTCGCACAATATGCTTTCTCCAGATCAACAAATACACAAAACACTTTCTTCCTTACTGTCCATTTCTCATTCAGTTGTTACATTGCAAATATCTGGTCCATGCAACTTTTACTTGGCATGAAACTATGATTGTGTTAATTTTAAATCTTTGTTCTGACAAGTTAATGGATCTTTAAGCATCCAGTATTCTCGAGCCTGGTGATTGTGATTCTTTATTGTGCCCCAATAACCTGGCCTAAACTGTAAGGTATTTACAAACAGAATCACTGTGACTACATTCTCATCTATTATTTAACAATAAACTACTGTATTTGGTTTTTGGTAATATCTGAAATTAGTTGGAATTATGTGTTTGTCTAGTTGTTTTGTTGTTGAAAGTTTTACTGTGAACACTTTCATTTAAAAACATATTTTACCCACAAATTAGGTTAGTTTTGTTGGTCTAGGATAGTTTTAAATAATAAACTGGTTAATAACTGCATATTTATTATTATTATTATTATTATTAGCACCGCGTCTTACTATCCGTTTGGGTTATACGCAAATTGCATATTTAAATACTTTTTGTGATCAATTATGAATACTCTGCACCTTCTAAATATTACCCTATTCAATGACATGAGTAACTTTATGTTAATATATAAAATTAATTAACTATTTTATCTTGTGCGGTGGTTTAAGAAAATAATTTTAGAACATTTTATTTGGACTTACCAAAGCATGACATTTCCATAGCCCATATTGTCACGGGCATAGACCCCATCTTTACTCTCGCCAACCAAGCCCAAAGATTTAGCTTTATCTAACACTTCTTACCAAGCTGATTGCTTCTCTTTGGCGGTAATAAAATTGCGAAATTTACTAAGTAAAATTCCTTTTTTACATTTTATTACTTTTAATACTGTTAGTTTCTTTTTCATGTATTCAATTATTTTAGACATAATTGTTTTTAATCTAATAGAAAAGTAAGGCAAAATGATAGCCTATAAATTAACAGATAACTGTACAAAATGCCAAATGCAAAGAAGTTGAAAGATATTGATAAAACAAAAAGACTTTTCACTTTGAAATTATAGTATATGAAAAGTGAAAATTACAAAGTGAAAAGTTTGTTCATGAAACAGGGCACCACAGCAGGAGTCGAAAGTACATTTACCAAAATGAACAAAAGACACACTTGCTTAAGTTTTGCAACCTATAAATTGAGTGGCGGCAACCTTAATCTATAGGCCTAAAAGCTAAGGATAAGTATTACATTCATGATTCATAGGCATAAGCTTACCTTCACTGGGTCTCTAATAAGATTTCCAATGTTGTTATCATTCATATTCATATTTTGTGGCAGGGAGAAGACTTTACTAACATATTTTCTCCTGGAACCCGTTTAGTGTTGGTAGATTCAGACTCGATGCTAGTGCTAAAACACGAATCATCTATTTCTTGTTCTGTAGCCGAGCAGCGATAGCTCTTGGTTTTGGGTATGGGAATTCCAGAATAATTTTTGTTTGTAACGTCAGTTTTTCGTCGTTTAGAAAAGAATGAGAACAGATCATATGGCGTTTTATGTTGGTTTTTTCCCCATTTGCAATCAATAATACTCTTATTGTAATCCAACTAAACAACACTGTCACTAGTCAGTTACTAACACTGTACGTCTGTATGCACATCACACAAAATCTCAATCATAATTTACCTTCACAATCACATCACCACATAGTTGCTGCATTGTGTTGTGTTCAATGCATATTTCTACAAGTGATTGGCTGGTGGAGCTTGGCCTGGCACAGGCGGGAACAAATATCAAACAATTTTTACTTGTAGCCAGCGCTCTGTATGGCTGTAGGAAGAATGATCATGGTGAAGCGCAGCAGGAATTTTAAATTCCTCATCGTTATGGTAGCGGTACACTTACGAAAATAATTAAATTTAGATTTTTAGAGAGGTTTAAAGTTAATGTGTTAAGAGAATATGAGTGAAGTATTTTTTTTCTTCATTTTTTGGTGTATTTACTATATTGGATTTTATAATTTTCTTTTTTTGGCCTATGAGGGTGGGGTTTGACCCCAAGTAACTCGTATGTAGCTATGCCACTCTACCTGTCACGTCAAATTCTTTAACTTTTTCAGGTGCATATCAACTCTGTAACTTAACCTAGAATAGTATGTCCTAGATATTGACTTATTGGATGATGACATTTACATACAAATTAACTTGTTACAGGGGAAGTCAAGGCTCTAATAATCTTGGCCAGGTGCACAGAGTATGGGTTTTCCATCCCCTATCATACTTTTGCAAGTGCATTTCCTCTAAGTCAACCTCCAATCCCCAACCCTTAGATACTATTGAGTTAAATATATAAATACCCACCTTGGTGGCATAATTAGATAACGCGCTAGTCCTGTTGAGCTCGACTTCCAAGAACGGGAAGATCGAGGTTCGAATCTTGGTCGGGTGAACTGGGGGGGGTTTTCCCTAAATGGTTTTCCACTCTCCCTCCACGCAAATGCGGGTTCACTTCATCTAAACTCAACCTTACCCAATTTCTAATCTATTAGCGTGATTAGTACTTAAGCGTATAACCCAAACAGGTAGTAAGATGCGGTGCTAAATAAAAATATATAAATATGTCATACTCTATAAAATCAACTTGTTTAGCTAAATCATTTTCGATGCACAAAATTGCTAGATGATTAAGTCACTCTTGACAAGTTGTGCTTCTTTGCCATGTTTATCAGCCTGCTGAACATTCTTTCAGATGAAGAAACAGTAACTGGTTTAATGGCAAGGCAGATATTAGCAAATATACCTTACAGTTTTTTGTTGTGAATTGTGTTCAGGAGTCTAATTGGGCTTTTTTCAGAAAACTGTCTTGTGAATACTTTTAAGGTGAAGGATTTCATGAATTAAGTCTTCTGACAAATCTTTATCATATGTATTTACAAGTTTTGCTACTTTTGCGTTAAGTTGACCACTGTCTTAAGTTATGGAAGTTAAAAATGGGTGAGAATAATTCACACAATGGTATATGCTGCTTCAAATCTGGTCTTTAAATCATTGATAATAAAAGCCAATACTGGGTAAATAATAGAACTTCTGAAATCTTGTTAAGGTGATCTAAAAGTTTTCGGGGGCCGTCTTTTGTTCATTGCAGCCAATTGTGATTAGTAGTGAGTGGTGGTGCTAGCGCATCCTAGTAGAATAAAATAGAACTTGACGCTGTAGCAAATAGCTACTTACAGACATTACTTCCTGGGATGAGAGATTTTTTAAAGGCGAGGGTGGGGGGGATTTTAACATTTATGAATGTTACAAGCCCACCACGCTGAGTCCCCCTCTAATCCTGGGCCCCCCACGCTAGAACCCTGTCAGTCCCCCCTCCCTCTCTCCCCTTTGTGGGGACCATGCTCTTTATTAATGTGTTAGTTTGGTAAATACTTTCCTTAAGGAGTTTATAAATGTAAACAAAACAAGTTGAAACACACATAAAATTTATTGAATAAAGAAGAGAACAAATTAACAAACACATAATTTTTATAAAGATTTTGTTTAAAAATATTTGACTAGAAAGTACATTGAAAACACGAAAGAAATATTTCAAACTTGGCTTTAAAATGAATTAATTTGACTGTGTACACAGGTTCACATATTGTTTATGATAGAATTTGTTGCATTATTTTCTTCATCTAATTGCTACTAAAGTTGGATTTCTGTGAATATAATCTATAAAAGTAACATTTAAGTTACCCTACATTTGTATTTATGATTTTGATACCTAGGCTCAACCTAACAATGTCCACTTTAAACTTAAAATGTTGATAAAGTCTAACTATTGGTTATATTTGGTGTAGTATTTCACAATACCATATTGCTGTGCTCACCAAGTTACAGACAAATGCCTTCCATTAACCATTAATTATTATTAATCTTCTCAGTTATTTGAGGCTGTTTTATATCTTATTATTATTATTCATTTTATTAAAATGTTTGTTGAACATATAATTAATAAATTCTGTCACTTGATGTATTTCTTTGGTCTTTCTAGTTTCATGACTTTTTGGAAATAAAAATTATCATAAGATCAATAATTACCCATTGTTTTCAAAATTAGAAAAAATATAATATTTACTCATTGAAAACAATTTGGCAACATGTTTTAACCTTAACATGAATTTTATGTTTGTTAATCAGAAGGTAGACCTCACTTTAACTTTACAGGCATTTATACACGGATGTTGGAGCCAACCATACATTGTAAAAGTCAAAGTAAAAAAATATTGCAGACATTAGCCTTGGACATAAAGTTGGTCATAAAGCAAGTTTAATTTCGAGAATGTAGCACATTACATGAAACTTTCTTATAAAGTTATAGTACATGTTTCATTTTCAAAATCGGGTAGTTTTTAATTTATGGCACATTTGTTTGTATAGAAACAAGTTCTTAAAAGTCCAGCCCATACCACAACTACAATAAGTATTCAACATTATCATAACTATACAAGATGCTTAAGAGTTTTGTTATACAAAGAGCACTGGCCCATGATTAACACAATGGTTTTAAATAGTCTGGTACAGGAAATTTTAAAATAACTATAAATTTGTTTTGCTAGTTTTAAAACATTAGTGAAAATGGGGTTTAGTAAGAAGAGAAACTAAAAAACCCTTCACTTTTTGTCATATTTAGAGTGCTGACCTTGACACTATTCCAGAGAAAGATCAAAATCTCCCAAATATCAGATAAAAAGTACTTTTAATAAGTACATAGTCCACTTTTGCACTTAATTTTACTTTAACCAATTTGAGGTATGTCAATTCCACAAAGAGATGCTTTGAGTTCTCCCTTTCCACCATTATTAATTCAGTTTAGAGATTATCTTTAAACAAGGTTTAATTTTGCTGTAGCGTAAATGTTTACTAAAGTTTGAAGCCCTTTGTTAAGGAGAGTTTCTGGTTTTCCAACTTAAAATTTACGTACACATCACGGGGGTGAACACTTTCCGTCATACTGTGGGGAAACATTGAGAGTAGAACCAGTGTGACCCAGTGTTAACCTCGAGATCAAGATTGTTGTCTAGCACTGTTGCGTAGATCCACCTTAACCCATCACATGTCAGTCCCCAATTGGTGATGTTACCTGTTCTCACAAGGCTGTCACATGACGCCAACAAACTAATCACAGCTGCAGAGGTTGCCCTTGGGGCCTCATAAATGTAAAAGCACTCAAGTTCGGAAGGAAGGAGCTTATTTGCCCCTTTGGCCTGACGACAAGGGTCTACCTCGTCACAAGGTTGGTTTTTCAAGGTGTAATTCGTAGCCAGTTGGATGACATGGTTGTCTGTCAAGTCAGGGCAGCTGAAGAAATGGGCAAGTCTCAAGTGAGGTGAGCGCCTCATGAGTTCTGTGAGTGCTTTGGCGCTCACCGTATGACCCAGTTGGACACTCCTTAGCTTTGTTAATGAAAAACTTTCAGGGATTCCATCCTCATTCCAGTCAATGTCTGCACCATCCTCACATAGTTTGCAAAGATTTGGACATGAGCGGACAATCTGGCCAAGGTCCAGTGATGCAAAGGTCTCACCTGGAGCAAACCTGATAGTAAGGTCACAAATGTTCCCTCCCTGTGGAGTAGCAAGATAGCAGTAAAGATCAGACACCCATGTGGAGTCAGGGGGAGTGTGAAGGAGGTGTAAGGTAGACAGACTGGCAGGGAATAGTAACAAGGAGCTGGCTGGGTGGTGAGGCTCAAACACAGTGAGGTGCTCTAGTTCAGGGCAGTCCCGGGCCAGCAGCTCTAGCCGATGGTGTGTGGTGTGTTGACTACGGGCCGAGGTGAGTTTAAACCTGGGGTGGTCGTTTATATCCCTGGATGCTACCCAAGTCCTATTCATGATCTCCAGTACCCTCCCCATGTGCCCATAATCCCCTAAGGATCGCAGGCCTGAGACATGGTGTAGCACCAGTAGTATTCCCGCACTGGTCACACTTGTGTTAGCCACATTCAAGACTTTCAAAGTCTTACAGAGTGGGTTATTTTCCTCACAGTATTCTAGAAGGAATGACGGGTCCTTTGTCTTTGTGTCATTGTCACGTCTGAGCCAAGGAAACAGCCTGAGCAATATCTTAAGGCGGCCCCATCCCCGGCAGGAAGTACCTGACTCTCTTAATCCACTATGTCGACGAGATGATCCCTCAGGGGGTGTCATTGGCATTAATTTGTCTCGGAGTTCTACCTGCAGTAAGAGGGAGCGAAGCCCCGCATCTGTAACCTGTCTCGAGTGGGAAACATCCAGCTCTTCAAGTCTAGGGCATGCCTGCCCGACCACCTGTAGAATAGCATTCCCCGCAATATTCCGCAAGGTGAGGCGGCGCAATGCGGTGGCACGGTTGAGTGCAGCATACAGCAAAGTCTTGTCGAGACGTAGTAAGGCAGACCGTGCCAGCTCCAGCTCCTCCAGCCCTGCACCCTCAGTGACGAGTAGATTTAACAGTGCTGTCTGGTGGCTGCAGCCATAATAACAGCACAGCTCCACACGCAGGTGTAAAACATCACTAGCTAGTAAAAGGATGAGAAGGTATAGGGGAGCGGGACCAATGCCGGGGACTGAGCCATCGGGAGCGGGTGCCGCAAGACGTTGAGAAACCTCATCAATGAGCTGTGAGCGGATGCAGCCTGGCAGGAAGCGACAGTAATAGGGTCGGAAGCGACGCCGTGCTAACGTAAGGGCATGTGTCACGGTGGAATCCTGGGCCAGCAATTGCAGAAGGCGACAGGTAGCAACTAAATCAGTGGCCACTTGTGCATGGCACAGAGCTAACAAGGGCACCGGCTGGCGATGCTGGGGCATGATGGGAGTTGTGACATCACTGTAACAATATTATGAGCATAAATCTATTGTACATGCGTACTTTGCCATAGGGAATGTAGAGCAGAACTTTCTAAATTAAAGTTAAAAACAACATTGCTATAGCTGTATTGGTGGTCACACAGTTTAAGGTAAATTTCGTAATAGACTGGACAACTGGTAACGAGGTAACGGTTTGTATCTATACCTGGTAGGTAAACTGCGGCCGTTTTTTCACGTGTGATTTTACTGATTTATCATTGTGTTTTTTTCTATTCTCACTCCTATAAAACATTATCTAGAATGCATTTTTCTGATATTTAGCTAAGTTATGGAGGTGTAGGCTACGCTTCCAATTAAATTAAAATTAAATCATTTCTAGGCCTACCTATGCTTCCTATAACTTTGTACTCTTCATCATAATGTACTAGGCCAACATTATTCACACCAGGTTTAGATAGTGAACAATTTTAAAGTACTGTACTAAAAAAATTTTTTTTTTTATATATACATCCTGGTCAGTGGTGGATCCAGAAATTGTATTAACACTATTATGTATATGTACTTTTTCCAATTCAAAATTTTATGGCCATTTTTAATATGTGTGTATTGTAATAACTTAACTTTAAAATTGAGCCTATACATTCAAATTTTTATAGGAAGAATTTTTACTGAAAGTTACTAGATCTACTTTTCCATCTTCATAAACCAAGTCATGTGATCTGCTGGTGTCATATTTAATAGATAGTAAAAAATAACACTAAAAAAAGAGTAAAATGTTATCATTGTTGACCCCCAAAAGAAACTATGTATTTACCAAAGAATTTTCCTTAAAAGATACCTTACTAGGTCCTTTACTTGATAGGTATGTTTTATGTTTGCTTAAAATAATTTTTGCCCTTGGTGGGCAGAAATTTGTGTCCCATTAAAAGCAAGTCACATTTTTGGCCGGTAGGGTTACCGTAGTCCTCTTTAACTATGTATCAGGCTTATTAGGTACCCTTAATATAAATCAGAAATACATGTTCTTTGTTACATAACACTAAGTTTATTTATTTTATTTTTTAGCACCGCGGCTTACTACCCGTTTGCGTTATATGCTTAAGTACTTATTACACTAATGGATTAGAAATTGGGGAGGTTGAATTTAGAGGAAGTGAACTCGCATTTACGTGGGGGGAGAGTGGAAAACAATTTAGGAAAAACCACCCCCCAGTTCACCTGACCAAGATTTGAACCTCGATCTTCCCGTCCTCGATGGTCTAGCTCAACATGACTGGTGTGTTAGCTAACCACGCCACAACACTAAGTATTAATACTTACAGTCAACACACACCAGGAATTGGGACATACTAATACTAAGCTTAATTTTTTATATGATTCATAGTATTTGACAGGTTAACAATTTAACCTACTCCCCTATGTCACAAAAAAAGTGTATCATATTGTTTAACATTGCCTGAATAGCTTAGACATCAGAACTACTGTGAACTTTCATCCACATAAATTAATTCAAAAGTTGTCATGGATTAACTTAAATTACATGAACCAAACTCTGACATAAATCAATACTCTTTTAAAACGCAATATAACAAATTAAAAGGAATAAATTAGTAATGGATTTGGACTAAGATGGTACAAAGGCAAATAAGATATTTTAGTTTACACTCAGAAACTATGTCAACCTAACAACACCTTACTTTCCATGCATCAACAAATAAAAGGTTTTGTTTTGTTGGGATGGTTAATATTGTTAAAATAAACTCTTAAATGTTTTTGGCAATGTTTTAAATGAGTGTGAATAGAATAGGACCAATATTAAAGCAAAAAAGTAGGCTTAATTTTGTGTGTAATCTATTTAAATAATTATGCCTACCGAAAAAATAATAGCTTTAGCATCGTTAGGCCTATGTCCTGATTCATGGTGTCTCCATTATAAATAATAATTAATTAATTTAATAATGCTTTTGGTAGTGCTATGTAACACATTCCCCCCGCCCCCCGTGTCATTTGTACAGTAGCCCCACGACTTCTTTGGTGCTTACTGACAATATTGTTATAGAAGCCTGCATTACATAGGCTTTGTAACAAAAATAGATAATCAAAATCAAGAATAAGTCCTTTCAAACTTACCACATTTAATGGGTCTAATTAGTAAGGCCTAATTGTATCTTTTACACAAACAATTTGTTTAATTTTTTTCTAAACAGCACTTCCAGACAATATAAATTACATTTGACATAGGCCCATAAAAGAGAAATGCGTCAAAATATTTTACTTTGATTATAAAATAAGTTAGTCTAATTAGTTTGTGACACAACTAAAATACCTTTACTCTATCCGCATTATGTTGGTTACCACTTCTTTTCACAATGTTCACTGGGGAAACTTTGCATAAAAATAACTAACTTAGGCTCTAAATAAATGTTTATAGGGCCTACCCATCACAACATTTAATTTTATCAGATATGGAAGGTTATGTTAGTATATAATTCATAACATATAAATAATTATTGTATACACATTAACACCTAATAATTTTTGTTTGTTGAAAATAATCTTTTATGGTGTATGTATAACCCAATAAATGTTGATAGGTGATTTAAGTAAATATTTTTGGATTTGGACTTTAAATCGTGATACTAATACATCATCTTATCCATGTATGTACCAAATGTAGTTAATAATAACTTTGTCAGATATGGTTAGTTTCATGAACACATTTTTTATATAAGAATCACAAATGAAAACTTATCATAGGCCGATCAATTTCAAACTCACGTCAATAATTTTGAAGGTCTCGAAGATCACTAGAAATCATTAACTCATTTGGTACACGTTAAATAAGCAAAATGATTAGTATACAGTAGGTTAGACTGATTACATCATAAAATAAGTTCCAGTACTTTTATTTCTTTACCAGAATTAACCATATTCGAAAAAAAGGGAAAACATAATTTATTTATAAAAAAACTAGACGTTCATTGTTGGAAACACTCACCTCTATCAAGTACCAATAAACAAATAGGTTACGCTCATTTACTGACGGACTTTAACATTGCCAACAACACAGCGAATATATATATTATATACAGATATTTATTTAAGATTAAATTACGTCCTATAAAGGCCCTGACACAGACTATATTAGTAGATCCGTACTCCGTCTACCTACCTATAGTCCATAACATGTAAGAAATTCTAGTAGTGAATACACGATACAGTCAATATCCGTAATCACCTGACCGCTTCAACCAATGAGATAGTAACTTCGTTCCATCAAACAATTCTAAAGAAAATCGTTTACATGAAGGAGCGAGCGTCAACTGATCATAATATAAGAATTAAAGAAACCAAAAACAACTCGGTTTAGAAAACTTTCAGTATATACTAAAATGTAGGTTAAGTTAAATCACAAGAAACATTTATAATTCGATTTTAACTATCAAACTTAAAATAAATAAGTGTTTGCAATAGCCTGAAAATGCAAAACGGATGTATTAAGGCCCTGACACAGACTCCGTATCTGTAGGTCCGTGGTCCGTAAGAAATTGATGCTACAATATCAGATTGCTCTGGCCACAGAGTCCTTACTCCGTAGAAGTTGCCCAACTTTAATTTTCTACGGACTCGTTTATACGGACTACAAATCACAGCCGAGTAAATATGCGCATGCGCCTTGAAATAAAGAAAGAATAGTAGTGATAGAATCCGTCGCTATGGAAACATATACAAAATGAAAAGATGTCTGAACGCGGACCTATTTCAAGAACATTTTTTCTAAAAATATAAACACCCCGGGAAGAGCGGCTTATAGGAAAGTGTTTTCTGAGAAATACCCAAGTTATCAGAAATATTATCTTTGCTTTTGTAGGTTCAACACCCCTATTTGGTTTATTCTCTATTTACTAGCGTCATTTAATTTTTTGTAATTGATAAATT
>CABFOV010003362.1:5872-60546 GCA_902141375.1 Timema poppense | reverse complement strand
ATGATGATGATGATGATGATGATGATGATGATGATGATGATGATGATGATGATGATGATGATGATGATGATAAACAACTTAACAGATGTGTCATAATTCAAAATAAGTTGCAAAGGTGTATTTTGTCCACAAATTGTTATTTAAAGGCTACTTTTTTATTATTTTTTGTCAAACATATGTTTTCCTTTTTTAAATATATTCAGGAATAAATATTACTATTATGTAGCTTAGTGTGATTGTTATTTATGAAGCTCAGTAAATGTTTTGATTAAGTAGAAGCTGTAAAATAAGAGTGGCTGAAATGTTGGGTATCTTCTGTCCAATTAAAGGAAGATAAAGTAATTTTACTTTAGTAAATTAATAGTATGGTTAGTGAGCATTAATTACAAACATCACATTGATAGTCGGTCCTTAATTGTAAGCTTTTCATATTAATTTTTTTCCTAAAATTTCCCGGGAAATACATTTTCTCGGCTGAGTTTTGGGAACATCCAATTTCCCAAATTTCGGGACCCTGAACACGTCTAGTATTGTGTACATTGCAATATAACAGACCCACCAAGTCACAGATGACTGTTATCTGATTGCTCATGTGTAGCCAACAATTTCCACACATCCATTACAGACTCAGACTAATATTAGTGAGGAATGATTCTTGAGCATGGGACAGATTCTGGATAGCTTAGCAGCAGGGCATTGGTACACTAAGCCAAAGGTCCGTCTTCATTTCTCATGTTCAAGTGTCATTTTTTAACTAATTTAAATCCAATTTAAGGAAATATTGTTTCTAAGTGTAATTTCATACATTTTTAAAGTGTAATTAAATATTTTCAAGTTTTGCCCACCCTTAATGTCTCACCTCCCCAGCGTTGAGATGCTTTCAATTATGTTTCTAATTGTAGTTTAATGTTGCAGTGGACCACGAGGAACTGCGGATGGACCGAGCAGTGAAAGTGTCGAAGAAAGAGTTGAATGCATTATTCAATGAGTTGTTTGAGTACACAGAGATGAGGTCGAGTGATGATGAAGAGCCTAGGAACGGGACTGAACCGACAGAGCAGATATTTCTACTTGAGCCTGAATTGCTAGATTTACCAAAGGTTTGTCTCAAGGCTTCATGCTGGTTAGTAGTAACGTATTACAGTTGGGCCTCTCAAATCCTTGAATCCCTTGAGTCCTGAAGGAGATTCAACAAATATTTTTATTTTAAATAAGGCGGGGTCAATGTTTACTTTTTCAATTCGAAGCGAATACGAATTTATGAAATATTCTCAAAGCCAAATAAAAGTTTGAATATTTATTGTTTTGTGTTTTATCCTTAAAAAAAAATATATTGTGGCTAGTTATATATCTTCATGCAATCTTTCATGTCCTACTCTCAAACTTTTATCTTGCAATTTTTACTACATAATTCAACTACTGAAATCACTAGGTTTTATATATGTTTGAATTCAAACTTAATTTCAATCCGACACCTCAGCCCAGTTGGTAGCATGTCATGTCTATTGAGCTAAGGGTCCCAGATTCGATTCCCGGCATGGGCCAAAAATTTATCTTTGTGAAATGTGGGTTCACCCCTTCACATTGATGAATTAATGCATAGAATATCATGGCAAACATACAAATTTTAGAATAAAAACGGATAACATTTTGTTCATTAAATTTCTTAAAATCTAAATCATAATAAGATAATTTTAATTTTATAATCTCAAGTAATAAATAAATATAATTATTGAAATGAAGGTTCGTTCTGAATACAAGATATATGGTAGTTTTGAAATCTCTGATAATTCTTTAGTTTTAACTTTCCTTTACTCTTCTATAAAACCATTAAGAATTGTTTAAATAGAGAACCTTAGGGGGGTTCAAACCTAGACAACATTTAAAAAGGATTAAAAAAATTGGATATTATTATTTTTTGCATTCTACCAATAGAAACACCAATTCATAATAAATGATCAAATGAAAATAATTTCCATCAAAAATGTAATAAAATTAACTCCTTGATTTGTTTAAGTCAATACTTTTTCAAAATTTTGCTCTTCAATTTTATAAAAAATGGTATTCGCACACCCCTATATATTATTATTATTATTATTATTATTATTATGTTTTTATGATGTTGTTATAATATTCTATTATTTATCTTACATTTAATATTGTCAAAGCTTTTACAAATCATTACCACATTATTCTAAAAATTAATATATATTTTTAATCAAAAATTATTCTAAACCATCACTTTAATGGTTTCCCGTTCCTGTCTAGATCTTGATATTTTGACTAATTTATCACCCCCTTCCTCATAAAAATGTAATTACTTTCCATTTCTATCAACGATCAAGATTAATACAAAAAAATCTGAAGTAATTGAATTGTAAGTGGATATAATAACTTTATCAGAGTAAACATTTTACAAGTAATTCTACTGCATAAAGTCAGATAACTAACCACAATATAACATATATTTAAAGCATAAAATAATTAACAAAAATTATTCTAGCTCTGATTCGACTTTGAGAAAATTTTAGCAATAATAATAAACGAAAGTATTTGTCTCTGTGTGTGTGTTTGTTTGTATGTGATGCCCAACCAAATCTACAGCACGCGGAGAGCTAAATTTTTTTAACATAGTTGGACGAATGCACCTTGAAGCAGAGTTTTTAAATTTTTAATTAGCTTTTTAATTAGGCTATTTTTAACACATTTTTGAAGAAAATATTTTTAATCTGGTATTGAATTACATTTCAGAGATAACGTTTCCTTTTGAAATCAGGCACCATGGGAGGTAGGCTGACTGGGAGGTAGCCTTATATAATTCTTATACCACAGTGGGTCGAATGCAACACTGTGCGGATTGATAGTATATTATATTAGCGCTCGCTTCAAACTGAAAAAGTAGACTTTGCACACCTCTAACCTTAAGGATTAGAGGACTCGAAGGATCCATCCCTTATTGATCTATTCGATAGGAAACAATTGAAATATCTCCTCCTCCTGCTGCTGAGACGCAACAACAGTTGGATCCAGAGTTTGTGAGACTGACCGAGCAGCAAAGACTGATCCTTGACCAGCAAATGAGAAAACACGTCCAGCTGACCACCCAGCACTTTCTACAGACATTCGCTCACCCTCACTTCTCTCACTTTGCTCCAAAATGCAAGGAATTATTGGTAATGTACTATTAATTCTTTTTATTTCTATGGTTATTTAAATTACTTACCCACATCAGTGGTTGCATGGTCTGATAGATCTCACTCATATTAGATTACATTGTCAATGATGGTAGGATCAGGGTTCGAATATCGGTCGAGTGTACTGTTTTTTCCCCCTCAATTTTTTTACACTATCACTCCATGCAAATGGAGTAACTTTTCTTGTAATATTATAAATTCCTTATCCAAATTCCGCTAGCGTGTTTAAAAGGGTACTAAGGTGTGGTTAAAATAAAACTGGCTACCTTCAAATTTTAAATCATGTTGGCTATAATTTAAAACAAATGATATCATGGATGAACCAAAGAATGTTAAAACATTTTAAAATAATGTAATTGATAAAAAAAGGAAACTTTTCTAAAAGGTTAACTAGGTTAGGCCTTGATAAGAAACAAATAAACTTCTTTTTTCATTTCTTCATACTCTCTTTACACCTACATCTCCTCTTTATTAATATTCCTCGCCGACCCCCCTCCCCAAACTAATTAGCTCTCTAACATTACAAACTCGAATGTTTGTGGCCACCAGAACATAAGCTCATCATTAAACCCTCTGCTGAGACACCTCCATCTAATTCTTCATCTAACAACTAACCTCCTTAAAATCTTATATTACATTATACCTCCCATCAACATCTTGGCCTACCAAGGAGTCTATTATCTTCAGGCTTTCCAACTAAAATGTTGTGTACATGCCTGATATCAACCATACACATCACCTGACCACCCCACCTCAGCCTGTGCACCTTACATAACATGTTTAAATTTAAAAAGAAATTGGCAAATTTCAAAAAAAAAAAATTCCACTCTGATCATTGTTGGTTTTTTTTTTAATTGCCATTTTACTTAAGCACTGACCACTTGTAACTGTATTCAATATAACCTTTGAATTATACTTATCATACACATAACAAAAATATCTAATTTTAAGTTCTCCCCCCTCCCCCTATCTTTACTTTTTAGAATGTTTTAAACCACACTTTGGTAAATAATTAATATATTGTATTTGCCCTAATATAGCACGAGGATTTTTCCTAAAAGTGTCCTTCCAAAAAAAACTACTCATATAATATGCACAGCTTGATATTATCCAATGAAAAGCCCGTCAGATTCATACATAGGTTTATTTTATAGCATGCTGGGCAGTGGCGGCTCATAACTAAAATTAGTGGGGGTGCTGCTTCAGAAAAATGTTAGCCTTTGTTTTAAAATTGTATAAAAGGAAAAAAAATGTATAAAAATAAAATTAATTCAGGAACTTGATAAAATCTTAGCAAAATAAACACATATATTTTTTTACTTACTTTAACTTAAATTGTTACAGTTCAAGCTTCATTTAAAAATGAAATCCATTCTTCTTGTTTTAATTTGCGCAAATAGTTCAATAATTTTCTCCTTGATCTCTGGATGACAGCCACAAAGCCAACTTTTCTGTTGGTACCATTCAGAATTAAAGCTATGAATATATTTCTTGTTGTTGCTTTTGCCTGACTGAGATATTAGAATATCAGGTGTTGAACAACCTCTTTTCTTAACTGTAACTTTCTCATGGAGAGATAACTGTGAAAACTTAAGCTGTTGAAGTTCACTTACAGTCACAGAACTTATTTCTTGGGGATGCAAGGCTATGGTTAAAATTTTCTGTTAAATAAAAGAACCATAAAATAATGAATCAAATAGAAAAGCTGGAAGCAGGATAGTAACCTAATTCTACACTCGTCTACACTTTATCACATTCAAGAATATGGTACACGGTTTTTAAACACAACACACGCTGAGTAAAATAGAACTTCCTTCCACCATCACGCCAGAGCTGGCACTGCAAGAGCAACTGTGCTCTCTCTACTTGGCAGTCCCGCCTTCCTCCCCACCCTTTCCTATGTGTGCATGCGCACAACAGTCAAACACCACGTCGCTAGCACTGTGAAGCGCACAATTACATACAAAGATTTTTGTATCTTTTTCATAAACTGGGGGATGGCTACTGAAGTATAAGTCATTCACAAGCTAAGTTTATCTAGATGACAGCTCGAAATGTTACTAGAAGTAATCCCTAATATATCACTACGCCAACAGCTGACATCTATCACTTTGGATGACTGTAATGAAAATAGATGGTAATATATTAATGTGATAGTTAACCACAGTAATTTAGGCCAATACTATTTATAGATGTATTTGAGGTCAGACACAAAGTTTATTCCACTTAAAAAAATATTCACACCACTTTCACAAAAACTTCTAATGAACATAGCCTCAAAATGGCGACAGACGAATCTAAACCATATGATTGAACATAACGGTAAACAAGTTTTTTACAATGATGCAGACATGCAGTTGATTAAAATATTTTATTCAGTTAAATATTTCAAAATACGATAAAATAATCATAAAATCATTTATTGTATGTAAAAAAAAATGGCAAGAATTTTCTCTTTTCCAAGTAATTACGATGCCTGTATTAAAAGGTATTGATGTGTGCACTATATTAAACATAATCAATAACGTTCCAAAACGAAAAATAAGTAATTATGTTTAAAATATTGTTTCGAGTTGGATAAAAAGAAATTATTTAAAATAATGAAATAGTATGAAAAAACTAATGTTTACGTTATTTTAAATGTAATATATCACAGCTAATTAAACATCTTTACATTTATAACAAAACTGTGCTATTACAAGTGTTGGCAACCTAAAACCTAAACATATGATTTTTGAACTGTCATCCAGGTAAAAACCTATCGGGAACGGAATATATTGACATTAAATTTAAGGAATATATGTTTTACTACAAAAATAAAGAAGGAATTAAAGAAAAAAGGACTCACTATATTAAATGTTATCGATAATATTAAGTGGAAATAGGGGGTGCTGCAGTTCCGCAGTGACTATACACGAGCCACCACTGATGCTGGGACTGTACTATCTGGTGGGAAAGAATCAGCACACACATGTGCGCCTAGTAATAAATCCGAGGTAAAAAACAAAGCAAGAGACCAGTGACCAGTGTGAGTGCTGTGCGTGTATCAAATAATAAACTAATTGTCAAAATGGAGACTCTCCCTCTGAGGAACCAAATTAAATCATTTGATACCAAGTCTTAACTTGACCATAGAAACTACTTTGGCTCTAGTTTCAATAATAGACAGACAGACCGACAGTTGGCATTTCCAGTTCATGAGGATATAAATCATCGACATACATCCAAATTTTGAACTAGATTTTTTTTACCCCAGAGGCCATGAAAAAGTAATAAAGTATCAATTTCACCAAGCAATATTAATTATAGTTCTTATATATAACTATTTTGAAAAATATTCAAGTTTTATTTTAAACTATTTAAATGTAAAACTTAAAAAACCATCATCAATTGTTTCCAGCCTGAGGCCAGGTCACTTTAGTAAAATGACTCAATCTTCCTCTATCATTTTACAACTCTTTCTTCTTTAATTTATTCCATTCTTCTAATCTCACTTGCGCACTTTCGGTCCTCTGCTCTTCCCCATCTTTTCCCTTGATCTTAACAGGAAAAAAAAGGGGTACAAACGAGGCAGTGAAGCGCAATACAAGGAGCCCAACCAATGGGCCCCGCTTAGCCTCTCCTACTCATTCCTGATCTCACCGCCAAGTGGTGTACCCCGGGGCCTGAGAAACCTGGTTGGAGTTAAGCCAATCAAAAGCCAGGTCAGGTGCAGACGAGAGACAGGAGATTGGTCAGGGCCAAAACCAACAAGCTTGGAACAGGGCTTGATCAGTTGTCGCCCAGTTTGGTCAGCTGGGAATGTGAGGTCTGGTGACGATGAGCCAATTCATCATCGGCACACGTGACCTCAATAAGTGACGGTTACCAACCTATGAGCGGCTGCCCCGCTACTCAGGTGTAGGTCACGACAGGCGTAGTAGGTTGGTGTACGATATAAACAAAAATAGTTTAGAAAAATAAAACCATAGTGTTTAATTTATGGTGTCATCCATTCTTTCTTTAAAATAAAACTAAAAAAAAAACTTAAGAGTGTTTCAACTAATTGCTATATTCTAGATTAATCTGAAATTCCTGGCTGATAACAAAGATAACTCATCTTTCCAAGCATTTAACCTCGCAGGAGCGATAGAATTGGTTGAGAGTTGGGAAGAGAGACTTTCGGACGGTTCAGAAGAAGCTGAAGAAATTAAAAGGTAATTAATACTAGTAACTGTTTAATAAGGGGACACCTGCTTCAGTGGCCAAATGTTCTAAGTCATTCTCATGTATACTGGCCTGCTGATGACGAGGAGATTGGGGTCAGGTCTACTTAGGTTTTTTTTTAAAATGGTTCCCCACTCTCCTTCCATGCAAATGTGGGTATATTACCTCTAAAATGCTTTTCTTCTTATCCCTACTGCATTAGAGTATCATATCTGCAAATAAACTAAACAGTTAATAAGACTCAATGATAAAATTAAAATAATTAAACCAATTTCCAAAAACTATATTTTTTGTTTGTAATATATATATATATTTGGCACCGCGTCTTACTACCCGTTCGGGTTATACACTTTTAAGTACTAATTACTCTAATGGATTGGGAATTGGGAAGGTTGAATTAGAGGAAGTGAACCCGCATTTGCGTGGAGGGAGAGTGGAATACCATTTAGGAAAAACCACCCCCAGTTCACCCGACCGAGATTTGAACCTCGATCTCCCCGTCCTGTCCTCAGCGGTTGAGCTCAACACGACAAGCGCGTTAGCCAACTACGCCATCGAGGCGGGTGTTTGGAATAAAATGCCTCAATCATGCTATAATATTGTGTTTAGATAAACATGTGTGGATTTTAGAAAATGAATCACAAAAATACATAAAATATAGAGACACATTTACAAACACTAAAGTATTTCAGTGATAAAAATAATTCTTGTATCTTTCTTTTTGGTGGAGCCAGATCAAAACTTACTGCTAATGATTTTTTCTCACCGTGTATTAACATATTAAATTAATTTCATTTAAGTTTTCCTAATTTTTAAAAATGACTTGAATTACAAAATCATTAAACGAATCTACCAAAAGAGAGAATAAAAGAATACAAATTTTTAAATAAACTTACCAAGTGATGACATTACTTGTACAAAAGTTGGATACGTCTGTCTCTTAATGACAGTTCATGGCCACCACAGTATTTTAAGCATTCTATAAATCAGCTTAATATATGCCTATTTTTTTGACGGAAATTCTGACTGTGGAATCCATCTTATGCAATATTTATTTTTCCATATGCTTTAAACTTACATGACTTTTAAAAATGAATTTCACATTTCTCATGCTTCTTCTTACATGTTTAACATTCTTACAGACTATTACTGTCCTAACATAATTAATATTCAAAATTATATATTTATTCAACCCAAGCTCAAGATTGACTCTTAACTCGGGTCATTTCTGAAAAGCATGCTTGAGATTGGCACAAATTAAAAAATTGGGGCCACCTTGTATATTTAAAAATTAATTTAATAATTTACTATAGCTTGATTTTTTTAAACTGTTTAGAAACAATTATATTCTAAATATCTTTCTTATTTCATTAAAAAATGGTTAAAATAACATAAATACATATTTTTATTAAGATAATTAAGTTTTAAAAATTACATATTTTTCTACCCAAGCTTGACCTGATACTTGGGATCTTTAAGATAAGATCACTTTAGATCGACTCGAATTAATAAACTTAAGCTCACATACCCCTAGTTAAAGCTATATTGTGTGTGCTCTCTTTTATTGGTTCCTCTCGCTCTTTCCTGTACCTCCTTCCATAGGCAGTGAAATCTCTCTCTACAGGCACCTCTGAATAGCAGATTCTTCTTTATAACAGACAGTTTAAATCTCACCACTAAAATAACACGGGCTCTTACAGTGAAACAACTTCCAATAACGGACTTTCTCTTTATAGGACACAAACACTGGTAGATGCGCATATTTATAACAGAATGTCTACCATCTGGGAAAACTGGAATAAGCTGGGAATTTCAAGTGGTTGGGGGATAGCAGGATTAAGTCAGGAATTTTGTAAATTAAATTTTTTGGGGGAAAAATGTTGTTTTACTCAAAATATGAAGTATAATAATAAAACAATCTAAGCAGAGCGAAATCCACCCACATGAGAATAAGAATTTTCAATAGTACTGACATATTTTAAATACTCCGCTCCAGTTATCTATTGTGACAGCCATCTTGCAGCTAGGTCAGGCATGGAAGCGACGAAGGAAATGGAGAAGGGAGAAAAAACCGGCTACAGATGATCGATCTAACTTGTCGGCCTGACCAAATAAGTTACACTACCTAACTTATTTTAAAGAACACACGCATCATGCCAGTGGTTGTACTATGTTAATACAAATAAAAAAGTGTTTATTTAAATTTTAAAACTTATTATTATTCATAAAAATATTAATCAATAAACATGTGTGTTTGGGCGTGGGTGACATACTTTTGTGTCGTTTAATGTTTAAAAATGAGGTGGCCCAATGGCTAGATAATTTTATAATAAAGGAAATTGATAAAACTAAAGAAAAAGGAAAAATCAACTACTAAGAATAAATTTGGAGTAATCCATTGTTTGTGTTATATGTACTTTATTCTTCTTTGTGTTTGATAAAGGCAACAATGCCGAAATATTATGATATTTATGTTAAAATGTGTGTGTGACTACTTCTACTATAGAAGACAGAAGAAAGGAAGAAGATGTCACCTTTGTGCATTGGACTCTTCCCACATTTTTCCTCTTTCCCTAGGTGGGTTTTCTTCATCGAATTTATTCTTAGTAGTTGATTTTTCCTTTTTCTTTAGTTTTATCAATACTTTTGTGTCGGGAATTTTAGGAAATGATCCGGGGAAATGAGGGAAAAGTCAGTAATTTCATTGGTCAAGTTGAGTGGAGACCATGTAAATAATGATTTCTAAACAGTGGGCAAAAATATAAAACACCTGCTCATATACAGTATTTTACTGTAGTTATGTCACGAATGCCACTTTCATGTGAAATGTAAGCAGTCCTGCATTCACCCTAGTGAAAGTTTTCAAAATAACTTAGTAGTAGTGACTACGGTATCTAAATGTCAGTTCGTCATTATCCTAAATACATTGCTGTACATTGCAGTACCATGACTAAATTGCAGTTAATATTCACAGTATATATAAGTTTACATAGATAAGGGTGGTCTACCCTTTTTCATCCCATTGGCCATATCTTGTTACCAGCTTGCACTACGGGCTGAAGATATATTATTAATCCCACCAACTTATAGGCCTATAAACAATTATTTTCAATACTTACATATATCTACACTAATATTATAAAGAGGAAAGATTTGATTTTTGGTTTTTTTTTGTTTGTAATGAATAAACTCAAAAACTACTCAACCGATTTTTAAAATTCTTTCACCAATATAAAGCTACATTATCAGCGAGTAACATAGACTATATTTTATTTTGACAATTTAATTTATTTCTCATAAAAATGTCGATAGTTTTACACAAGGTATAAAAAATTGCCTAAAAATACATTACAGCTACATTATCAGCGAGTAACATAGACTATATTTTATTTTGACAATTTAATTTATTCCTCATTAAAATGTCGATAGTTTTACACAAGGTATAAAAAATTGCCTAAAAATATGCTTTCTCCGCATGCGCTGCAAAACCTATTGGTATTATATAAAAAATACTATACATATTGAACTTTATCACTAATGTGAACAAAAAAGTCCGTGAGACAATATATGTAATTATTATAGTTATGTTACAATAAACGTTTTTGGTTGAAATTATTCAACTAAAACACGGATGCGAACAAAAAGTGATTATATCCATATCATGATATGAATCTTTATCCAAGTCGCAGACAGCAGCTAGTACATCATATTTTTGTTGATGGAATATTTCAAATTGTTCTGCCAAAAAAAGAGTTTATATTATATTTGGAAGAAGGTATAGGAAAGGTGGATTGAGACATATAAAAGGGGGACGAACACAATTTGGCCTTTACAATGAAAAAAAGAACACAGTTCACACTTTACACTGCTGCCAATGGACAAAGAGGCAATGGTTGCGTCTTAATGAAAATTGATCGTCACCGCCCAATCCCCCAACTTAGGTTTCATAGAATTGTGCGGTGACGATCAATTTTCTTTAAGAGGCAACCATTACCTCTTTGTCCATTGGCATCAGTGTAAAGTGTGAACTGTGTTCTTCTTTTCATTGTAAAGGCCATATTGTGCTCATACCTTTTATTTGTTTCTATCCACCTTCCCTATACCTTCTTCCAAATATAATACAATTACCTCATAAAGCGAAAAGAGGTTTTCCTTATAGAGTTAAAAAAAGAGTTTATTAATTTCCCAAAATTGTGTTATGAAATATGCATTCATATACACTTTCCTAAAACAACATTACATTTTAAATATATATATATATATATATATATATTAATAAAATAAACACAATCATGATATTTTTAAATAAATATTTTAATTTGGCTCATTAGTTATTTCTAGAGTTGGGTGAAATCCACTTATTTACAAATCTGAAACTTCATTTAACTCTCCAATATCGAATCCGAATCTTGTAAAAAATTATGAATCTCCGAGGAAATAGAAATATAATGAAATAATATAAAATAGAATTATTAATCAATAAATGTTAAAATTATTTTATTATAATCCATTAAGTTTAACATTAATACAACCTGATTTGGTAGTTGCAAGGTCTAATGCATAACATTAGTGTTAGACTAGACTGCCGATGACAGGGAGATTGGGGCTCGAAACTCACTCGGGTGTACTGAGTGTGATTTTCCCAAAGAATGGTTTTCCACTCTTCACTCAAAGAAGGGTACACCTGCCTCTGAATACAGCCTTCCTATTCCCTAACTTAATAGTGTAATTAGTACATATGCATATAACCTGAACAGGTAATAAGATCGCGGTACAAAACAAAAATCATACAGTAAAGTGTTAAATTAATCGTCTGGGGCTTGGTTGATGAGTTTGCCATAAAGTTATGTTCTTTCTGAACTATCATTATACAGTCGGACCTCTATATATTGAAGTCGATGGTTTCATAAAAAAAAAGTCCATATATAAAAACGTCAATGTAAAAAACATTATCTGTTTTATACCTGATTTTGTGTAGTATATTGTATTTAGACATATGTCCTAATCGATGCATTCATTATAAGTGAATATAAATCATATAATGTACAAGTTATGTTCATAAAGATAATTAAAAACAAACAAGAAAAAACTATGTTGAATATACTTAAAAAAACATGTACATTTGTATTAAAGTGGATTTACATTTGTGTGAAAAACTTTCTAATGTATTGCTGCACAGTAAATTTTGATGAGGATTCATCTTAAAAGTGTTCACACTTATTAAGTCCGTGAAATACATCGCCAGGAACATTTTCAGTAAATTGAAAACCATGACGTATTGTGTTAAACTCTGCCAAAATTTATTTTTAGAGGGCTCAGGGAGCTGTACCTGATTTATATAGAAGGGAGGAAAGGGGTGAGAGGAGTGTGGAGACAATATCACCCCGCTAGGCGACTCTTTGATAGCACAATGATCTTGACCTAACATTTTCTTGTTCCTCATACAACATCTACATACTATTTTTTCTCACTTGTTTTTCTATACCATCGTCATTATAGGGAGAAAATCTTGATCGTATGAAAAAAAAATATAGAGAGAATTTTTTTATATATATAGAAACAGTTTTTCTTTCTAATGTCACAAAGATTCACTAAAACTTGGATACATAAAGAATTTTGATATGCGGAAGTTCGATATATGGAGATACCACTGTACGGACTAGATTTCTAAAACAAATTTCAAATAAAAATTGATTTTTTTTAAGGATTTGATTCTTTAATCTGACATTTTCTTGAATCCTCGAATATTCTTAAGGATTCAAAGGATACGAGGGTCCCATCCATAGCTATTTCATGCAACTGGCTGCCACATGGACCATATTGATATAGATTAAAATTGTGTTTAAGAGCTATTATTTAAAAAAAGCCTATTTTCAAATAGCGGACACTTCTTATTAAAGGACTACTACTACTTACTACTTACTACTACTACTACTACTACTACTTACTACTTACTTTACTACTACTACTACTACTACTACTACTAAGAGATTACAAAAGCATCCTCATCATCAACTGTTTCCCACTTGTGGCCAGGTCACTTTAGTAAAACTCCTTTATCTTCCTCTATCATTCCACCACTCTTCCTCCTTAAATTTCTTCCATTCTTCTCCTCTCACCTGAACACTTTTTGTTATCTGCCCCTCCCATCTCTTTCTTGGCCTACCCTGTGCTCTACTAGGTGACATGATGTTAAATAGATTGAACAATTTAGATAACAAATAGATTTATTATAACAGGATTACATATTAAGTTTACAACATGAATACATGAACACTAGATTTAAATTTGTTCAAATCAAATAGAAAATGGTGATTGTCTTGCAGTGATAACAAAAGCTGGGCTGGTGCCAGGCTACAGTCAGGTGTTTCTAGAATAGAAAGCAGTAAGGCAATTATTAATGAAAAAATAATAAAAATCGTATACATCTAGGTTTTGGACACTTTTATAATTTAATCAATCTTATTTGATTGGAACTATAGCTTAAGAACTTAAGAGGCATTGGATCTTAAGAAGCAATATAAAGGTCTGTTTATTACATTGTTTGATGGCTAACAAACAGGTGTCAACAAAAATATTACTATGGCTGATCTCTTTCCCTATTGGTACTGCCGTAGCATTCAATAGTACAAACATATAGTGACTCACGCTCTCAGGGGGACAACACTAATTTGAATTATGCCTAATAGCCATACAGATACTGTAGACGTCCAAAGCGGGCAAAGAGAAAAACGGTATTATCTGAGTGGACCACATTATGAATCAAGCGGAGTTCCGCGGTTTACTAACCCAAGCTAATACCACACGCAAAGCGTGACTACCTGCCCAACTCAAAGATAGAACAAATAAAATCCAAACAGGGATTTAAACAAGGACGGACAGCCTGGTTGAAGCCATACTAAATATTAACAAATGAACATGACGTCCACGGCGTCATGAGAAACATTGACCAGTCTTATGGAACTTGTGTGGACCAGCAGGATTTAGAATTAAATCCTTATTACATCTAGAGCAGAAGGCTCATATTTTTAAACTGTACAAGAGAACAATAATAGGGCTAATATATCAAGTCTGAAGGACCTGCTACATATACGAGTCATTTTGACTCTTACCTTTTAGTCACAGGGTCACTTCATACATCTAATTAAATTAACATCATAATTTAGAAGTCTGATAAACTTAAGATGGTTTTACAGTCAATACGACTGAATATGAAATTTATACAAAATGAAAGTTGCTTTCAACTATGAAGATCATAAACACAAAAAAAGTTATTAATCGGACATTGTCTAGTTTTACAAAGACTAGACTTTAAAGTCAAATAGACTTGAAAACAACGACAGGATACTTATTTAATTGCAGAACATCCTCCTGGATGGTGCGGCGGTGGATCCCACGCCTAATACTGTATGGTTCCATCATTTGAGAGAGTTAGCAGGGGTACCTTCTTCGGAGCTACGTTGTGATAGATTGCCATACCGTAAAACTGAGGAACAGCCTTTTTATACCCTCAAATCTGACTTGAACGGAACAAAACAAAATAGGTGATAAACTTGGAATCATAGAGATAGAAAGACGGATGAAAGCAAGTTGAAAGGGGAAAAAAGGAGGGAGAACAGCTTGCGGGGTCAGGGGAAATTAAGGTTCATTGAAACATCGCTTGGCAATTCCGAGCGCAGCGGGTCGCTGGGTCGAGTTCATTTTACACTACTTTGCACATCAGAAGTAGAAGAGAAAGCATGTGTTGAAGCCGCCATGATGTTGATCTTGAATGTTTTCTCCAAACAGGATGGTGAGGGAATCCAAGAACATCTTAATACGGTGAGTAGATATTGAAGCGTATTATAACTAAATATGTCAGTTTAGTTCTCTTCTTTGGAATCTGCTACAGTATTTATCAAAATTTAACGTCTCTTGAAAACCACGTGTTTCACCCTCGGGAAAATCATGATTATATATCTGACTTCATCCAGTCACGAAAAATAAATCTTGATGCAGATGACTCTTAAATATGTTGATATTAATTCTTTCTTTCGTTTCTATTGTCATAAATTATCAAATTTTTAATATTCAATTGAAGATGTCTAATCACTCTAATACCATCTTATCCTTGCTCCCTCTACTATCTTATGTACCCCAATCTTCCCCGGATTTCAAAACATATATTAAAAAGTGGAAATATGTTTCCTTTAAAGAGATATTTCACGAGTCCTTTGCTCTGAGCAAGGACCCACAGGCTACACTGAGAACATTTGTTCACGAGTCTCGGCTCACAACTAGTGCCGTCATCTACGCATGCGCATACCCACATTCATTGACGGTACGAATGCGCACTCAACCTCCTACCTTTTTGGTGCTCTTGTCTTGCTGGATGCTCGTTACCTCGAAGACCGCTGTGTAGTGTTGTGTGCTATTTCCATTTATATTGTCTTGTTTAGTAAAGTGCTACTTTGTTCATTCGGACATTCACATCTACGATTACCTCATAACCTTTCTAACAAGATAAATATGTGATTTTTTCCCCTTGTATTTGTGCTTCATTTTATACAATTCTAGCTTGTTTATTTAAGAGAATAATATCATGAAAATATTGTTGTAAAACATCAGAAGAAAAATAATGAAATGCAAACTACTGGGGAAATAAACAAAGCAAGCCCATCTAGAAAGCGACGCAAGAATCGCTTGTACTATCTGTTGAACAATGATATTTTCTTCTATGGTAGGAAAAATCGACACACAAACTAAAACCACAAATTTATTTAATAATTAAATTCCAATCATGAAATAACAAAATTTGCTTTAAGAATTGCCTCATCTTGAAATCAACTTAAAACAGATTAAGCCACAATTTTTTTAAAGTGAAGTGGAAGCTGATATTATTTTAGAAGGCAAGTCGAAGTTTCAAAGCTTAGCACACTTTAAGAATCAATTAGCCAAAGCTATTATATTTGTTTTAAGTGAGGATTTGAAAGTAATGATGTTTAGTCAAATTAACTCATATTAATAATTAGTTTTGTATTTGTTACAGATATATGAAGAATGAGGTGGAACAAGGGTATGTATATATTGATTGATTTTTTTTCCCCTAGCTATATTTTTTATTGGCGAAGCTTTGTAGCTTAATCATCAAAACTAAGTTTTTTTGCACACCAAATAATTTGAATTTTTGCATACCTCTATATAATAAAACCATACAAACTTTTTTTTAAGGTTATGAATTCTGTAAATTTGTATCTGTATATAAAACCATTTGGTTAAAATAAGTGCATAATTGAAAGTTTTCAATTTTCTATTTCAGGGATATTATGAGAAAGAAGAGGAGGGTCCACACATTCACATTTACAAAACAGTTACTCGACTTGGTCAGCAACAGTGAAGTGTTCCTATACCCACTTCTCTTGCCACCCATTCCATTCCGGAGCGACATAATCACACACAACCTCTATTTGCCTCCAGAAAATGAGTGAGTCTACGTGAGAGTTGCATGTTATATAGAGTTGAGCTTAATCTACTATTTTACAAATTTGAATCTGCTGAATATTGTGTTTGAATCCAAATATTGGAAAAAATTACTAACCTCTTAGGAAGTAGAAATAAAATGGAATGATATAAAATATAAATAGTAACTAAATGTTCTTAAACAAACATAACTTGAATTGGTTATATGAAAAATAACAATAACCAAAGCCAAATCGAAGTTCGAATATTTTTTGTTACTTGTTTTATGCTTGAAAAAATAGTTTTTGGTTGTTTATAGAACTCTATGCACTAAATTCACTTGGATTTTTTTTTATTGCACAGTTGTTTGCAATATTTTGTTCATATCTGATAAATTAAGCTAATATCACAACTTACAATTCAATTACGTCAGATATTTGATAGCAAGAGATACCGAAATATTGTGAGATGTGTTTTATGAACTTTTACTAAAACATTAAAATTAATAACAAAATACTTTTAAAGCTAATTGTAACATGTTTAAATGTATTATATGGACACTAAATGAAACAAGATTGGATATTTTTCAAAATTTACTAATTCACATTTTATATTTTGAACTCGCTTTGCTTTTGAGTTTTCTTTGCGAGTGGATGTAAGCTAATGTAATTCCAGAGCCTTTTTTTTTATAGGTCTTACTGTTTAGTCACAAGAGACCTCCAAAGAAAGGGAAAAAAGTTGCTACAACATTTTGAATTTGTTTCCTGGGTTGATAATTTAAAATTTTTAACTTTTTGGAATTTTCCTGTCGGTTACAGGCTAAAAGCTTAAGTTTGCCAAATTTCAAGTTTCTAGTTCATATGGAAGTGGGTAAACATTAATGTCAGTGAGTGAATCATCCATGGGGCTTATAGTAGTATAATAGTGGTCATTTACTACCATTTTAATTAGCACAAACGATAAATTTTTTTTACATATTTTTACTAAGCAGTATATGCCATCATACTTTGCCCTTTTTTTTGCTTGAAATTGCCAGTAAATATAGTAGCATCTGCATTAAAACAACTTTTTTTTATAGATATTCCTTTGTTTAACCAATCAATGTTTCCATTTAAAAAAATCCCAAAATATTTGATCATGGTTTTATAACAGTTTAAAGTGACCAAAGGCAAATATTTGAACATAATAAAGAAATTTAACTGTTTTTTTATCCATAACGCATGTAGGTTTGACACATTTTTTTAACAGTTTTAGCTGAAAAATGCATTTAATGTAGCCACTTTTGATACTAAAATATAAATTTGTTTTTAGCAAAATCCACTAATTTTATAAACTACAAATTAGTGACTTAATAAAAAAAAATTATTGCGCCATATTTTTCTCATTAAATCTTCATGATTGTCAAAACTGAATCTTTTTCTAAAGTTATCTCAAAGCTGATACTTGTTTCAAAATGAAGTTAAAGTTTTGAAGCTCTACACACCTCTAAAAGCCACTATATGGCCGAAAAAATAAATATACTCTTATCTTATTAGTCCGACACCTTGGCTCAGTCGGTATTGTGTCTGTCTACTGAGTTAAGGGTCCCTGGTTTGATTCTTGGCATGGCCAAAAAATGTATCACTGGTTAAATGTGGGTTTACCCTTTCACAGTGATAAATTAACGGTCGTGGACTGGATGTTGTGCCTGTCCTAGTTTTAAGTTAGAATATAAGGCATATAAAGCTACGGCATGCCTAGCAAGCCGGTAGTGTAAAATATATGTCTTGAATAAAAAACTGGCCCAGGCCACAGGCTGGAAACAATAATGGATGTAAAAACAGTATCCCATTAATTAGGGATACTTACAGCTGAAATGTTACTGATCCTGGAGATCTTAAATAACTTGAAGGCATTGCTTGAAATAAATTTTTTATGTGAGGATTCACATATCTTGCTACATAGGTATTCATAAAACAACACTTTGAATTCTGAGCAAAGGGTATTTAAGGTAATATTCAAGCAAAGTAAATCTCTTAATGATTTAAAATGTTGGTATAGGCTTAAAATGTTTGTTTGATACAACAAATCAATTTGAGTATAACTATAGACACATTTATTTATAATTTTTCAGACTCATAGCTATTGGTCTAGAGCAATTTGAGAACTATATGAAGAATAACAGTTCTTTTTATAAAAAAAGAAAAATATCAGTGGTAGTTCCTCTCGTTATAAAACACATGATGCCTTGGAGGGACCATAGACTACTTCTCAAATACATACGTAGAGCAAAGACCATACCATCTAACCCTATTCAGGTGAGTTTGCAAACAACATACCATCCAACACCATTCAGGTGAGTTGAAAATAACATACCACCCAACAATATTCAGGTGAGTTGCAAACAACATACCATCCAACACCATTCAGGTGAGTTGCAAATAACATACCCCCCAACAATATTCAGGTGAGTTGCAAAGAACATACCATCCAACACCATTCAGATGAGTTGCAAATAACCTACCATCCAACACCAGTCAGGTGAGTTGCAAATAACCTACCATCCAACACCAGTCAGGTGAGTTGCAAATAACATACCACCCAACACCATTCAGGTGAGTTTGCAAACACATACCTAGAAAAAACCACAAATATGACTCATATTAGTGTTAAAACACAGAAATGTCTGTGAATTTTAGTGGTCAGGAAATAGTAAGTGAATTCTATCAAATTCTGGAACTTTTACATGTTCACTAAAAAAATACGTAGATTTACTTACAATAGTAAAAATAACATTTTTTTCTCCAGTTGATACACACCGCAAACCTGTTATGACATTTTTTCCCCCATGTGAGCATGCTAACCTCATTTCTCAAAGTCAAAATGTGATTTTTTTGACATTGTTCCATACCTCTACTGCACATTTATAACCAAAGTTGGGTCACGATTATGTGCATGTGTGTGAATTTGATAACTTAACAGGATGAAGAAACTAACAATTAATGTGTCTCACAATTATTTTTTTTACCAAATTGGTATAAGTCGATCTTTTAATGGCTCAGTAAGATCTCACTGATATTAAACTTAGATCCCACTATCCAATAGACCATCACTTTAGGCTGAAATCCTTTAACAATTTCTTAGAGGGACACAATTTCAGGATGTGTTTGTGTCTAAACACATTATTACATACAGTTGAAATCTTAATAAAAGTGTTTGAAATATTTTTTAAACACCAGTGCTTGAACAGTTTTGTTTATACTATAATTGAAGAGTGTTTGTGATTAACAAAATTATATTTTGGTTCCTATAGTGAGTAACATTTATATAAGGATGGTTTAGTTAAAACTTATTTTTGAAAATTTGGTTCCAAGCTGTATTACACGATTTGAGAATGTCTGTACGATTGTTTCTTACCATTTATTATTTTGAATTAATGCTGACTATTTTTATTTTGCATGCTCAGTACTACTTGGAAAACAACGTGGCCCCAGTGACGGAACACTTTGTAATCCCCTTCAGCTTAGACTCTGTGAAACCGCCGAACAAGCAGCCCAAAGAACTTCTCCCCTCGGTGTGGAGAGAACACATATACCCAGGAATATCATCACCCGGTAACATGACCGGTGTCCTTATCTATAAATCAATTAATATATGTGGTTAGCTGAGCAATTCTACTTTGTGCTGAAAATACGAGTGAACGTTTTATTGGTTTTATTTAAATTATGTTAAAATTGATTTTAAATGTGAATTCATGCATCCACGTGAAAAACAAGAGTTGAACGGAAACGCAATCACTTGAGACTTCTTTAACCTAACAACAAGATTTTAGCCTCATCGGTGTTATCGGCTCTGCGCGGCTTGAAATAACTTCAGCTTTCCTTTTTTGGTGCAACAAAATCAGCTTGGAAGATGGAATCCAATATAAAAAAATAAACAACTCAAACAATGTGCATTCAAACAACGCAACAAAGCAAGAAACTGGCAGACATTTGCATCTATTGTTGTGAAATAACTCTTTAAATGGAAAGCGCGCGTGTGAATTTTTATTTTGATTTATTTCACAACAAAATATAATTAAAATGAATCCGTTGTGGTATTAATATTAGTTTTGTTTATTCCACTAGTAAATAAAATAGGTTATAAATAAGCTATTTCTAGTTTGTGTTGCAAAGTATCATGGGTCATCATTAAATTTGGGTCAGTCCAGCTCCTGAGTTAGATGCTTATGTCTAGGCACTTTTTTCAGTTTAAGGAATATGTTATTGAGATGTGGCTTATAACCATAACTAACAAATATAATAGCTTGGCTATTTATTCCATCATAAGTCTTCTTTTTTTTTTTTTGCCAGTTCTCTTTAGAACCAGAAAATTGTAAATCTACTAAAAACTATCTTTGTCTTGCACTGATCTTTCACTAATCAAACATGGCTACTAAGTTTTTTCAACTATTTACGACTAGAATCTTAACTAGTCTTTTTTATATATATATATATGTTACAGTGCAGTATATAAATGAATAAAAAACTCACTTCTATGCTGGGGGTCCAGGGTTCAATCCTTGGTCCCGGCACATATTTATCTGATTTGCCAAACCCTTCCTTCACCTCTGACAAGATGTGTATTAATCACAACTTGTGAATGTGTGGAATGCCAGGCCTCCACCGTGGTTCAGATCCCACGTTAAACTGTAGGTCCTCCATTTCATCTCACAATCACCCTAACATTACCCATTAGCATATGTGTGTACAACCCGAACGGGTAGTAAGACGCGGTGCTAATAATAATAATAAACTCCAGGGCTTCAGACCACAGGTGAGCTATACTGACTGAGCGACTGCTGCATGCTGGCAAGTATAGTGTCAACATTTGTGGATAGAGGGTGTCATGTGGTCAGCACAACAAACACACTGGTCGTTCTTCTCAGTTTTCTAGATTGGAGCCGCTACTTCTTTGTTCAAGTAGCTCCTGATTTGTCCTCAAAGAGATGACCTCATAATAGACCCACTGTTTCACAGTAACATCTAAAAGTGCTTGGGATTGAATCGGGAACCTCTGGATCTGTAGTCAGGAACTCTAATCAGAAAATATAATGAGTGGTTTTAAATTTTTTAAATAATCGAAAAATGTAAATGTTCTGCATCTGCAACAGGCCCAGCAAGATGGTAGATGTATTCCGTGCTTGTGAAACTCAAGAAGTAAGTAAGTAATTGAGAAAAACACAAGAATTGTTTAATCTCTAATTTTAGTTTAAGCTATGACGATTCCTCTTTTTCTTAATTTTGACCCTAAATTTAGATTTTTGAATATTTTCCTTGATTCTTTGATCATCAATTCTTCAACACTTACATTTTAATAATCTGTTTACCGCCATTAAATCACATTACAAAATGTTATTTATATATTTATATACGAGTATATTGTAGTGTAAATTATTTGCTAAAAATATAAAGTAAATAGTGTAGATAGTCAAAAATATATAAAGTGGTCCTTATTGATCTGTGATCACTAGAACACGAAGGTAATGTTAAGTACGTTTACTATTTGAGGGCATCTATATAAAACTGCAAATAAACTAGTAAGGAGTACAATGGAAAAACACAATTATGAGTTTTCCCCTTGGGTTTGGAGAGCTGTAGTCCATTTGTCATAGGAGGAGTAACCTCCACCCCCGAAATGTTTTGAACGAAATATATATGGCCTTATTTATGGTTCAAACAATATCAACAAAATTATTGGCTGGCTACGGTCTTGACTATCACATACTGAAACCCTCCTGTTTTTGTTGATGCTCATGAAACTCTTTAGCCACCTAGTCTCGTGTAATCTAGAGGTTTCTGTTATGTTACAATCAGAGGTAATACAAATAAAGAACAACGTCTTACACCACATAATTTAACATTTATTACTTGGCTACAGCTGCAAGAACAATGTCCGATACCATTTTTTCGTATCAAGTGCAAACAAGCACTATTATGTTAATCTAACACAATGAAAGGTGATTGGAGTTGAACTGTGGTCTCACCCATGAGGAAACCAGAGAGCAAGACTGCGTGGCCTGTCCTCTAGCGCCACACATGGCGGGCCCAGAATTCAAGAGTGTGCAGTGACTGTAGAGGGATGTCACCCTAGGCAAAAAATTGAGCAAAACCAAACTCCTGTTTGTTAGATAGGACAATACATATAACAACATACGATGTGTGTTTCATGGCACACTAAAAATAAACATAAGAATAAATACAATACCAGATGATATGCCAGAGCATATTTGTTGATTTGTTGTCACTTTTTGGCAGTCAAAACTTTCAAAAGAAACAATTTATTTTTAATTGTGTCTTTCTTTTAACCATTTTTACATCTTCAGCGAATAGACTCAATGAATCGAGGTATTAAAAATTGTGATATTAAGATTGATTCTTTCTATACAAGTAAGAATTGAGGGTATCAGATATAAAGATATACATCCCTTTCTATATTTTGTAAAACATTTATAAATACCAATGTATGATCAATGGTATCCAGCATGACAGTAACAAATTCATGTTAAATAAATTATTAAAAGTAACATGTCTTTATCATATTAAACATTGTTTATGACAATTTATCACGTTAACCATAATTTTATACCCTTGTTTCCTCTTTTTGGTAGTTGTGTTGCGTGGTATCACACCCCCTCATAATGAGTTTTCATATAATAAAACCTAGTTTGACGAATTGAGCAGTAAAGATCGGGTTACTTATGGAGTTAGCCATTATCTTTTTGTCAGGTGGCAGCACTGTAATGTGTGAACTGTGTATATTAGTTTCATCATAAAAAACATTTTGTTTATTCCTTTCCTTCCATCTTTCTTGTATTTCTTCCATAAATAATAAAATACCTTTCAAGAACGGTTGATATTTGTCAAACTATAAATGCCTGTATTAATTGAAATTGCTTAAAAATTGTAGCTATTTTAAGGTGCAAGGTGATAACTCTAGGTGTAGGGGACATGAAAAAAGGTAAGTTTTTTGCAGTTTTTATATCAAAACATACTTTTGGTCAAACTAAATCAAATATTTCTATAGTACAATATAGAGTTTAATTTTCATCACATGGTGATCTAAACAGTTGTTAAAGTATATATGTCAAGGGTCTCTTGTAACTTCATGATAGATATTCAAGAATTGTTGATATCGCCATGTGAAGAAAATTAAACTTTATATTTCTACTGGAGCAATATTTTATATATTTTGATCAAAAAAATTGGTTGTTATAAAATCTGCAAAAAACACTTAACTTTTTTTACGTCCCTTAAACCTCCGCCTTAATGGTTGTGCCTACGGATGCAGATGGTGGCTTAAAGTTACTATTTACTCGGGTAAAAAGAGTTTATACATAACTCAAACATCCTGGGATAATTTTTCATATCAAGTTGTCCCCTCAAATTTTAACATATGATGCAATTATTTATATGTATAAAAAACTTTAAATATTCCACATTTACCTAAAATTTGGTTTGTCCTTTTCCCCATACATGGCCTATAAATCAATAATGCAGCCTCTAATCATGGCCTAGGGAATATCATCCATCATCATCATCATCATTTCGAGACTCCCATTTCCTGTTTGTGGTTATTAAGTGCTCTCCATTTTGGCCTGTCTTTGTACATTTCTTCTTCATGAATAGTGATTTTCAAATCTCCAAAATATTTTACTTGCGCTACCCAAGGCTTCTTTGGTCTGCCAACTAATCTCTCCCCATTCACTTAATTTCCATTGTATTGTCTTGCCTCTTCCTTCTTGTGTTCATTTGTCTCATACGTCAAAACCAGTTTATTAGAGATCGATTTATTTCTAGCATTCTCCTCTTCACTCATCCATCTTTCTTGTTGGTTTAACCCCTCACCTTGTCATCTTTGGTTCTTCATAGCACCGATCTTATCAACCTCATTTCAGAGTCCACCTTTGTATCTGTTGGTAAACGTGCATGTCTTGTTGGCATACATCAAGATAACAGTACACTGTTGGGAATAATGTCAATTTTTGCATTTGAGAAATTTTACTAGCCCGCAGCAGTTGCCTTACTTTGTTTTAAACTGGACTCCCTTGTGTGATTGTTTGATCACTTAACTTTTTCCGTAACTGTTCGTCATTACTATACTGCCGAGGTAGTTAAAATAATATGTTGTCTTAACATTTCTTCATTCACTGTGACAATAGTTAATGGTGGTTTAGTTGGTTACATTCACTTTTACTTTAAAACTTAAAACATGACCAACTATGAAGGAAAATATCATTTATTTTCCAATGATAATCTGTAATCATAATATAGATTTTAAATGTAGGCTAGAGGATTGAAAAGAAAAGAAAAGTTAAGAAGGGGGTGTTGACAAAGACAATGGTGATAATTAAACAAATACATTTATTTCTTCACTCTTTTAAAGATATTTTATTGTACAAGTGCGGCTTATATTCAAAGGATAGTCAATTTTTGGATCAATATGTTGAAATTCTTTTAGTTGTTACTTTTAGTAACTTATTTGTAGTAAAATAGTTTTAAAATAAATATATTATAAAAAGTGTTAAGCTCTGTGTTTTGTGAATTCTTACAACAATGTGATGTGATTTAAAAAACTTTTTTAAGATAGTATTTATTTTATCAAATAGCTTGAATTAGCTCACTAGTGTAATTTAATTATGTTAATGTTAATTTTAAAAACTGGTGAAATATTATAAAAAAAAGTCTTTTTAAGAGTATATAAAAATATTTATAAATCATCTATATTGTTTTTAAAGAGAATTAATTCACATTTGCCAGTTGAAATGTATAGGAACATAAAAAAATGTGCTGTTTTTTATATTTTGTATAAAATAAATAATATAATCAAAACCATATAAAAGTAGTGATATTTTTTAATGTTACCTACCATATTTTATGCTGATTCAACAAACTAAGGATGTATTTAATGATACATTAATTATTTTTAATACAGTCTAGAACAGTGATGACAAATCTGTGGCACACAAACACGATTTGGATGACATGCCAACATGAAAAAACAACAATGTTGAATGAAACTTTTCTCAACGTGGTATAATGTTTTGAAGCCAATAATTTTTCAACAGCCATGCCATTCAATGTTATGTCACAATGAACTTTGTGAATTCAGCAGCTCGAAATTGTCTTGACTCATACTTAAGTGCTGTTGAAGACAACAAGCTTTAAACCGAACATAAATATCTTGGCTAGCAAATTACAACATATTTCAAACTAACATGGAAAAGATTATGTACCTTTCTTATTTTAACATACATATGAATTATAAATATACTGTCTGGTAACACCAGACTAGTGTTGTGCGCTCTTCAGGTTTGTTGAACAAGCAGGTACAGAAGTGCTCCCAAATAGGAGTATGGCCAACCAGCTTGCCCCAATTGTCCTCTCAAAAATCCTCTCAGGGTGCCTCCTAGTGGCAAACCCGCAGGCACCTTTGTGCTGGGCGGACTGACCAACCGGAAGTCAGAACTAGTGGCTAAATCCGGGTACTGCAAGGTCCCCCATCTGACACACATTAGGTGGGTCGGTAGTGCATACTTGGTCGTCTGGAGATAGCTGGTCAAAACACCTCCTCGAGGTCCTCGTTGGGCAACACCACAGTTCACCGGTATATCCCTAAGACTGAGTTTCTGACTTCCCCTGGTGATGCTGGTAGTCACATTGGAGGAGCCAACAACTCCTGCTGAGGGTCAGGAAACGGTGGGTATGTTTCTCCCAAAGCAGCCCTGAGGATTCGCTTAACAGGAGGCCGTTCTGGAGGGCTCACTCTAAGAGCAACAAGGGTTTCGGATGGTTGCACTGCGAAAACTCTTTGACTTATTATTAGGTGTAACTAGATACTCTTCTGGATTATAAAAGGCGTTCTTTCTGTGGGGTTTTTTTCCGGTAAGGTACTACTTTCAATGTTTTCGCTTGAAGTTATTGAAATTAATATGTCTAAAATACTCGCGTTGACATTGTAATACATTTTCCTTTTTAAAATTTAGGCATTATTAGAATACAGTTAACTCCCAACTATCTGCGGTAATGGAGGGGACAAGTTCTGTGGATAGTCTGCATATTGAGTAAAACATATGGTTGTCCCACATTCATTTCAAACTAGTACTCGCCTATTGTGATTGCATTTATGAACACATTATATTTCAAGCACTAAGATAGTAAAAACTACACTTTAAATCAATGTACAGTATACTTAAATAAACACATCACTTAACAAGTTTGTATTAGCCTTTTGATTCTTTGCATCCGTTTCCTTTTTCCTTATCCTGCTATGTATTTTCCGTAACATCAGCTTCTCAGGAGCGTGTCATCTTCCTGTTCCAGATAACTAAGCAGGTTATGAGTTCAGTACCTGTAGTATAAACTTTTTGACTATTGTGAATCAAAATATGAGGCTTTATATAGACAAAATGTAAAATTTCCATAAATTTAATAAAATTCTCTGACTTTTCCGTTACTTTTTCCTGACCAAGCAAATTCCTTGACAATTCCCTATTTTCCAGGTTTTCCAGGTCGCTGGACACCCTGATTTAGATATAAACCTATATTTTTTATATTTAATGGTTGGTTGGAGGAAATTAAAATTGATCAGCAGCAAATGCAGTTTGCCGAGATAATGTTTAAAAAAGGCTGAGTAGGATATATATTCCTTCTAAAATCTTATAATTATTTTGAAATGAAAAGTAAATTCAAGAAATATTTTGTAATATTTTCAGTTACATTCAGGATTTTATGTTTTTTAAAGTATTCTAATGGCTTAAATTAGGAATGATAGCTTACCTGAGTGATACTGGAGTATAAATGGTTTCAGATAAAATGCTAAAAAAAAACCATAACAATGTCCTACTAAAAACTAAAATATCACTCAGATAAGTGGGTTGGCTATACCTCCTAATATAAACCATTATTGAGTCAAATGCTCGATTCCAAATAACATCAAATTAATTACTGTCACATATTCCATTCTTTAATAATTCAAGATTCAACTACATATACATGTCACAATCTAAATAATGTGTACAAAACTGATGTAAATATAAACTTAGAAATAGTTTTTAAAATTTGGCTTGTTTGATTTAAACTTGTAAAAAAAGTGTGTTTAAACATCTTTATAGTTAAAATAATGTCTTTGAACACACAAAATACCAGGAACTTATGTTTTTTGGCAGGTTGGTAAACTCTTTAACTGCTGTTGATATAAATATAAACTTACAAAAAGCTTTTTAATATAAATATAAACTTACAAAAAGGTTTTTAAAATTTGGCTTGTTTGATTTAAAATGTAAAAAAAATATGTTTACAAATGTCTATAGTTAATAATGCTCACACAACATACTAGGAACTTATGTTTTTGGCAGATTGGTAAATTCATAACTGTTGCCCGTGACAGGTTCTGTGTCATCTTTGTCGGTGCAGTGATTATGGTCGAGAGACGCTTGAGTCTGAAAGTGCATCAGTGACAACAAAGAGTTGTTCTGTCTGTTGAGGTCGAGCTCTTGGATCACCCCAAGGATGTTGAGAATGGGTTCAGGCACAGGCGGAGGGACTTCTCGATAAAGGTTGATTTGTTCAATGTGGAAAGTTTGCCAGTATGGCGAGGGCTGGAATAACAGCAGTCTCATCGCTACCAAGTTGTTCCATTTGACTTCGCTTTTGGTGGCAGGTATTGAAATGAAGTCTTGACTACCCTCTTCGTAATGAGGGTGCTTCATAAGGAGATGTTTACGAATTGAGACTGTCCAGCCGCCAAGTTCTTTCTGTTTGAACGATGATCTCGGTATAGCTCCCTGAGAAGACGTCTTATCAATATCAGAGGTTGTATTTTGGTTTGGTTCCATTGTTATCTTTGAACTAGAAACAGAGAAATGAATAAATGATTACTACTTTTATAGAGTTGGGGTAAATGAGATAGTAGAGGAAGCACAGGTGAGATGTACAGCCAAATAACGAGGATGTAAAAGTAGAGTATGCCAAAGAGAATGACAGAAAAAAAGTATGTAGGAAACAAACCTCAAGGGAGACCAAGAAAGATATGGGAAGAGCAGCTAAATAAAGTGTGTAAGTAAGAGGAAAAGAATGGAAGCAATTAAAGAAGGAGAGAACAGGAATTAAAAATTATTATTTAGCATAAGACTACTTATAACTTATTTGCTTTTTTTAAATAACTTTTAATTTGTTTGCGTCCTCACTTCCAAAGTAAATTCAGCCATGTTGGACATGGTTGATAGGGTTGAATAGAGTTGTTCGTATTCACCAACAAGGTTAACTGTTTTCACATAACTTTCATATTCAACAATAATTTGTTTAATTTCATGCTCATAGACTTTTGCGGCTTCTTTTCTTAAGAACACTTTTAAAGGCCGTGGTAGTTACATTTCTTCAAAATATAAGCTAAAAGTAACTGAGAAATATTCTGCTTGTCTGTAAGTCTAATCATTAAAAAATCATAAACGGGCCTTTTTTTACTACCTGTTCAGGCAATATGCATATATGATAATTAGTATAGTGAAGTAAGATTGGGAAAGGAAGCATTTTAGAGGTAATATACTCCCATTTGGGTGGGAGGAGCGTGCGAAAACATTTAGGGAAAAACACCCTCAGACATGGCCATGAATCGAACCTCTATACCCCCATCACAGCAGGCCAGTCTAACAGGAGAGTGGCCCTTAGACCAGAGGTCCCCAATTATTTTTGATTAAGGTCCGTTTTAAAAATTTATTAGACTTCCTGGGTCTGGCAATCTTTAGCAGTGACTCAAGGTCAAGTCCTACATGCTTACATCAATTCAAAAAGTATTCTTCTTAGGTTTAGTTAATTTACTTTTTTTTACCAACAAAAACCAAAAACGGTAGTCCTTGTAAATAAAGCGCGTAATTATTAATACAAACCTTTTTACTCTGCGTTGCTAGTTTACAAGTAATAAGATAAAACATAGATTACAAATCAAAGCATGGTAAAATTTTGTGAAATTTTATTTAGGTTTATGTTCAATGTGAGAAATGACATTTTTTGTTTGGAATTACCTGCCTGAAATTTGGAGTGAAGTTTTTGGAACCGATTAACATTAAGTAATGGAGGTGGACATCTGTGAATTGTGTTTTGGACTTATTCTTTGTGAAGTTCATCTTCGAGAATGTTGTTTCACAGACATATATTGAGCCAAACATTGCATGCATGTTTAACCAAGAATTGTTCACATTTAAGAGTATTTGGTAGGTGACCTGGTGGTATAGGGGGGGTAAGATGTCGGACTTGTGTGCTGTAGTCCGGGGTACAATCCTTGATCCCGGCACAGATTTATCTGATTGCCAAACCCTTCCTTCACCTCTGACGAGACATCTTGTGAATGTGGGGAATGCCAGGCCTCCACCGTGGTTCGTACCGTGGTTCGGATTCCACGTTAAACTGTAGGTCCTCCATTTCTTCTCACAATCACCCTACCATTGCACATTAGCGTAAGTGTGTACAACCCGAACGGGTAGTAAGACGTGGTGCTAATAATGATAATAATGATAATAATAATAAAGAGTATTTGGAACTTTAGTATATTTTCCCTTTAAAACGAAGTGCTTTTGGAATTCAAGTCATTTTGATTTGCAGGGAAGCTTTATTACAGTTGAAAACATCATCTACTTCACTGCTCCTTTCCCCCCTAGGCTGCAGAGAAATACTGTTGTTTAAAATTTGCACAACATTCTAAATTTTTTGTGAAGTCAGTAAATCTTTCTTCAAATTAAGATGTAAGCTCTTCCATGAAATTGATGAACTGGTTGAAGTTAATACCCTCATTGCTACCACAAACTGCTTTTAAGTTAGTAAAGTACAAATGCTCATTGTCAAAATCATCAGAAAAAAGGTCAATTTTTATTTTTTTTAAACTTATAACTTCTGACAATAATTCACACACAAGCTTTTCTTTGCCTTGTAGTTTGAAGTTCAAATCATTGATGTGTTTAAATATCTCCATCAAAAAGGTGATGGTCTTCTATGTCAAGAAGGTTGAATAATTCTTTGCAGACAATTGATCACTACAAAAAATCTTTGCAGTAAACAGCCTTTGCTCGGCCATCTTAAATTGTTGTGAAGCATTAAATTGTCATACTGAGCATTATGTACACAAATAAATGATTTGAACTTACGGTGCCGAGGTGATGATTTGACACGGAAGAAGCTCAATATTTTGATCAGTTATTGCATTGTACTCTCGAGAGTGGGATTCAATTTGCAGCACAACACAATGATGGATGATCCAGTGGTAGGATATCTAAGTTTCATTGATCAGTTGCTGAACTAAGCCTTTCTTACATACGACCATCGCCGGCCCTGATATAAGTTTTTTCATGTCCAACCTCTTTTTCGAAGTGCTCCATTAAATTCCAGTACATGCCCTTTACTTGAGTGGTTCCTGTCAACGGCAAAATAGTCAATAGTTCTTCAACAAATTGTTGGTTGGTTTGGTCCAAGTAGAGCACACAAATAATCGCGTAATTCATCCTTGGCCAAAACATAATAATCCGTGGCGACTAAAATGTTGTTTTAGATTAGCATGATTTTCCTCTGCCAAAACTTGTATATTTCTTGTGTTGGAAGACGTAGATATACTCCATTCACGGTAGGAATTACTCTCTGAAAGGTCTTTTTTCCTACCAATATCCTACTATATAATAGATTTCTGGTAGGGAAAAAGGCCTTTCAGAAAACAATACCTACGGTGAACGGACTTTAGAAGGATACATTGAAGAGTCTATACATAACATCCTTTTTATTCTCAAATAAAGCATTTTCTGCCTCAAATATGCATTCTTTAATTATATCTACATCAGTAAACGGTTTCATATGTTTGGCTCGAGTCCAAGATATATGCAAAAGCAAAAGAGGTATTGGCACGTTTTTCTTGTTCGGTCAATGATATATTCATAATTTGTGTACATGTTGTGTAATTTGTGCATAAGCTCTCAATATAAGATTTGAGAAGGTTGCTTCCTACTGGGAACTTTTCACCAAATGATTTGTGCTTGGTCTCATAATGTGGTTTTACATTAGAACTTTTAACTATAGAGACAGTTTGTTGACAAATCAAACAGGTACCGCTCCAACTAGGTTAGGCAACATAAAGCAATATAAACGTGTCCATTCTGGTAAACACTATGTTTTCAGCCTCCACCTTTCTTTTTGTTTCTTATCCATTGTGATAACTGATAAGTACTACACTACAAACGCATGCAACACATTTAACAAAAAACAACAATAACATGCAACTAATCGGTGCAAGGACTGGTACTAGACTGGTCAGTGTTGTTTAGGTCAAGTATGCTCACATGGAGCGCCAGTGTCTGTGGAGGGGCAAGTTTAGAATGGACTCTCGATGAGATTTGTCAATAATGATATTTCATGTACCTGTTCCAGTTACACTTTTGGAACAGTTTCAAGTTGCTGCTACTGTTCCACTATCAACACCAATATTATTGATTTGAAATTGGATGATACTGTGATGCATTGCATTTTACCGGAAATCTATTAAAGTTAATGTCGATACTGTTCCAATACTGATACCAATAGTATCGAGTGCAAACTTACTATAGTTAATAATGATTTTTTGTGTGTATCTGTACAGCGTACAGTCCTAGTAGTTATTGAATTAATTTATATTTAGTGGCATAATTCGCCAACTATATTTTTCGTGTTTGAACATGTTATTAAATGGTGGTCTTTCTTGAGTTATTTATAGTCTTGCCAACTATTGCTACTTACTCTGTGGAAACTATTATTATTATTAGCACCGCGTCTTACTACCCGTTCGGGTTATACGCACTTACGCTAATGTCTAATGGTAGGGTGATTGTGAGATGAAATGAAGGACCTACAGTTTAACGTGGAATCCGAGCTACGGTGGAGGCCTGGCATTCCCCACATTCACAAGATGTCTTGTCAGAGGTGAAGGAAGGGTTTGGTAATCAGATAAATCTTTGCCGGGACCGAGGATTGAACCCCAGCCGCCAGCATAGAAGTCTGACACCTTACCCCTAGACCGCCAGGTCACCGACTACACCATACAATACTTATTATTAAGATGAAATAAAGGGCAACACAAGTAAAAGTAAGTATTTTTCTAGTTCCTATGAATAGAGCTTTTAGACGAAATAGAATAAATATTGCTTGTGTGGATATATTTGGTTTAATTTTTATGTGGGCATATAGTTCTTGAGCATATATCACAAGAAAAGTGAAATTTGAACAGAACCTTTTAGTTTTAGCCTAGGTTTAAAAAGTTTTAAAATAAAATTCTGTGATGTCATTAAACTAAATGTATCTACTTAAGAAATATTCTACTTATTTTTGGCCTAAAAAGATTCTCGCGCCAAACAAATGAGTGTAAACTTTCTCTAAATTCAACCTTCCTCATCCCTAACCCATTAGCGTAATTAGTACATTAGCATACATTCCGGATGGGTGTTAAGACATGGTGCTAAAAAAAATTGACCATCACTTGTATTTACATAAATTTGACCTTAAAATACCTATATAAAGAAATGTGACCTGTTGTGTTGGTCCTCCTGAGTCTGGGGGGGTTGGCTGGGCACCAGGATAGTGACCCAGGCAGTGTAATAGTTGTAGAACACTAGTTCCCCCACACAGATGGGCGCGGGGAAGAGGAGATCGATGACGGCACAACCGCAGGTGCCCTCGATCTTGTCCAGGTTGATCCTTATCGGACCTCTCATGTCAAAGGACAATCGCTGCCGAGACGTTCTGCAAGCGAGGTTACTCACTTCTGTGCCACTCAAGCTCGTCGCTGTCATCGCTGGTCATCATAGAACAAAACAAAAATAGTTTTATGGAAACATTATACAGCCTTTGCACCATACTGGAGACGAAGTTGGTCATTTACTATAAGATATATTTATATGTTTTAATCTTTTCTTTTACCCAACTCGGTGGCTAAATGGTTGCAGGCGTCACTCTCGTGTTAGGTTGGTCTGCTGATGATACGGAGTTCGAGGTCAGATCTATTGAGGATGATTTTGCCTAAATGTTTTTTCCCACTCTCCTTCTAAGCAAATGCAGGTATATTACCACTAAAACGGTTCCTTCCTCATCCCTACACCATTGGAGCAATTATAATATAGGCCTGTGAATTAACCTGAAGCGGTAGTAAGACACGATAATAAAAATATTGTTTTTTTTAAATTAAATTATTGGCAAAAATATAGTTATTAAAGATAACTATTTCAGAGAGCTTTATAAAATCCCATGAATTGAAGATAGTCTCGATTGGGATAGACTCTTCTACTAGCTGTATTTAGAAAATAATTAAGCGTGTAACCCGAACGGGTAGTAAGACGCGGTGCTGATAATAATAATAGTTAGAAAATAATTGCAAATATATCCAAGAACTAACTTTTTTTTTAACTCTCCAGATTTTTGACTTTCCCAGGTTATCCCCGATTTTCAAGATACATTTCTCTCTATAGTTATATAATTTGTTCATAAAGTGTATACAGCCTGACACCTAGCCCAAACAGTAGCGCATCCTACCTACAGAGTTAAGGATCCCAGTTTTGATTCCTTGCATGGCCAATAAATATACCAAATAAGGTTGTAAATATAAATAGTAATAGTAAGAAAATAGTAAAATATGTACCAGAGGTGTGAGCTTGGTTGACTACGTTAGTAAAACATTGGTCCATTGGTAAAAAGGTTAATAATACTTTGACCAGGATATTTTTATGTTTATGATGACAGTGTAACAGGAGCCATGTGAATAAAACATCTTTCTTCTTTAATTAACCACAGCTGGCATTCTTTTTTTTATGTGTGTGTGTGAAATGGACAAAGATAAAACTCAAGTCCAAAAGTTATGTATTTAAGTTGTGTCACTATTTTTACCAGGTATTGTTATACTGGAGAAAGTGTATAAAAAATATAATAGCTATTGTGTATGACTCTCTCACAATAGACTGGACTACCTATGGCAGGAAAATCGAGGTTCGAATCCGGGACGGGTATAATGAGGGTGGTTTTCCACTCTCACACCATGCACATGTGGGTACATTTCCTCTAAATGCAACCTTCTGCATATATAAAATATTAGAATAGTTAGTAACCCCTGTACTCAAACAGGTAAGATGTGAGTCTTAAAAAAATTAATATTTTGTAGTCTACCCTACTAAAATACCTCTGGTGCCGAGTTGGGACTATTCCATTCATCTTAAATATTAACGTTTCGCTGTGCTTTAGATGAGTACGTTTTAATTTTATAGTTTTCGAAAACTTACAATCTTTCTCTTCATATTTATTTGAACATCCATATTCTTATAATGTGTATTAATACAAATAAAGTTGTTTTATCGTACATAATAGGACATAGAGAAAGAAGATCGTATTGACAAAGCTGGTTATTGACATCCCCGTAATAGTATTTGAGATTACCGGTTGAAACTGTTTCAATAAGTTAGTAGAAGCAGCCTCTTGAAGTGCAGCTTGGGAATAATAGATTTACATCAACAGCCATATTTTGGAAACATCACTCTTTTGACAAATATGAAGTTTATTCTTCACATCACTAAATCTGACAGAAGTAAAAAGTACACGACTGACACATACATAGATTTAGAAATAATGTTCATATGTGTATATTTTACACCTAAGTGTTGTTCGTAACTTTAGTAATTGGTTGCTAGTGGCAACGAACAATAAACACAGTAACAAAATAAAATTTCTCTTTCCAAAATGGTTAGTAAGAAAATATAGATAGATATATACTTTTGATAGAATCTAGTAAAGATATTGAAATAGTAATAAGAATGTAGGGAAAATTAAAAGATTTTCATTCTTATTCGGGAAAATTAATTTACACTTATTGAACCAATTAATAAATCAATATAACTTACAAACTGACATTCCAGACTCAATATTGAGACTGTTAATTCACCACTGTGAAAGAGGAAGTGTTTAAAAAGTAATTTTGAACATGTCGGGAAACGTGCCTGGATCTTCTCTTGACAAACACCCTACTAACTGAGCTAATGTATTGGGCCTAAAATAAATAGCCGTGTAAAATATAGGCCTGATCATGATGGTTATTCGTCAGGAAACTCGGATTTTCTTATAAGGCTACTCATTTTGCCAACATACTAGACCTCTAACCATTAAACTTAAGGTTCGTTTATAAAAATCATTTCAGCCATTTATTTGTAGTTTCAACTAACGGAAATGGACTTAACAAATTATTAATATAAATAACAGGGATTGGTTATATTTTATCCATTCCTTAGGCTACATCAATCGTAGCCCAGTGTGAGGAAAGATTAGCCGGTACGAATGTACCGCTGCCCGGCGGACGGCCGATTGTAATAATCGTAAATGATCATGGGAGGCTCTTTCTATGTCCCAATAAAAATGAAATGACGATGATAGGGAGTATGAGGGTGTGAAACCAGTGGAAACACTTAAACCTAGCTTAGGCCTAACCAACAAGACCCTTTTCGAGAAAACAATACCCATGGTACCAGCCAGGAATCGAGCCCGGGACTCTAAGACTGGTAGCCAGGTATTCTGAACATATGCGCCATGGGGCCGGCTATTAAATATATTACGATATAAAAATAATATAGGCCTAACACATATCAAATTTAAATAATAATATTTAATACAATAATACATAGGGAACTATTAGGTAGATGATTTTTTTTTCATCACGTCTGATACACTTATGTTATAATTACGTTAATGGTTTTAGGGATTAATAAGGTTATATTTATAGGAAGTGTACCGGTATTTGCGTGGAGGAAGAGTGGAAAACTATTTGGGAAACAACCACTCTCTGTACACCCAACCGAGATTCGAACTTTGGTCTCCCCGTCCTCGATAGTCTAGTCCCCTTGTGAGAGTGTACCTGGCGCCTTATACCACGCGGCCACCGAAGTGAGTAAGCAGACGATGTTGAGAGGAAGAGAAGGGGAAGCTCTAGGGTCTACATGGTGTTTCATTGGATTGCTCCATGTCGAATAATTACATTCCATGGGCATAGGGAAAATTTGATTTGGGGTAAAGACGTGGGGTGGGGGGTTCAAAAATTGTAAGTCTAAGACATTATGTTAAACCCTTAGAAAAAATAATAACATTGTTATTTTATACAATAATGGTGGAACTTGATTTGTGTGAGAATGGAAAAGGGGAGGGGGGGAAGTGGTACAAATGTTTGTGTAGACTCTCCTCTCCCCCAGTTAATATTAGGAAATTGGATGCTCCTAGAAGCTAATTGTAGTGGTCATCATTTGGATAGTCTTGGGAAAACTTTTGAAAATTTTGATGCTTCTAAAAGTTATTTTAAGACGGGGTAACTAGAGTGGTTTTTTTTTTATAAATTAGATTCCTAAGAATGTATTTGAAGTAATCTTCGACCTGATTTTTTTTTAAATTTAGAGTGTCCATTACTTGAATTATTTTTTGAAAATTATAAAAGTTATTTTAAGTGGTTTTCCGATAGCATTTTTTTAAAAGTTAGATGCCCTTAAAAGCTATTTATAATGAACCTCTAAGGGTGCTTCTTTTAAAAAGCTGATGCAATTTGAATGATAGTCAACCGAGAATTAATATTTGGAGTGGTCATTTCCTGCGAAATTTTGGAAAAATAAATTTCTATTTAAGTTATTTGAAATTTGATAGACATCCCCCTCTCTACGGCCGTATGACATTAAGGCTTAATGTGAAAAGTTACGTAACATAGGTTGGAGGGGGTAAGGGATCAGGCTAAAATGTCAACTTGGTGTTACATTGGTGGTGGGGGGTTAAAAAACGTTACATGGTTTATGGCATACCCCTACTTTAAATACAAATCTAATTGTGTTAACCAAAGCAGCAAGTTTCGTGCTTAACAAAATATATCGTTTCAATTTTTCCTTGTGATGTTAACGAGCTGGTGACATAATTAAGGAAACTAAACAGGATAGTGACAGTATATTTGAATTTAATGAAACCTTGTTGAGAAATATTAAATCCATTCTTGAAATAAAGTAAACATGTTTATGAATAACTTTTTGAAAGAATTTAGAGAAAGTATTGATCAAGGATATGGCTATATAGTTAGTTCTTAACGTTATATTCAGATGGTCAGGATGTGAGCTATATTATAAGATTAGGGGACCTAACATGGTGGTTACGTAGTCTAGGACGTCACTCTTATAACTGACTGGATTACTGGTGATTAGGTCAGGGGTTTGAATCCTCTACTGGTTAACTGAGGGTATATTTTTAATCCTAAATGCTTCTCACCCTACAGTCACGCAAATGCGTGTATATTTCCTATCAGATATATCTGCCATCTCTACTATATAAGATTGAATGTGCGCAAACCCCACACGGATGGTAAATCGTAAAGAGAAATAAGGGGCGGGGGGTTCTATAATTTTCAATTTCTTAGTTACAACGAAAAGGGATAGATGCGTATTTGTGAGTTTTATATGTCCCCCACATATACCTGGGCGATTTTTTCGTACTTAATTTAGTAGAGAAACTCTTAGTGAAATAATAATGGCAACTATCATGAAATAGCCTGATATATAACTACTAACAAAAATACAATGTGTATTAACTTTGTCATTAATTTTATCCTTTTTTTGAGAATAGTAAAGGTTACCTATAATTTTATTTTTTCTATAAAATTATTAGTGTTTTAATAGACTAGAAATTTTATGTATATTTTGAAATGACCCCAACCTACTATCTAAGTTATGACTATACATAAACCTTTTTCTTTTTTTAACACCAGAATATTTACTATTACCATAGTTTGAACTAAACAGAAATTATCTGTGTGAATTGAGGCTTTGTTCTCTTCTTATAAATAGTTTCCCATTCTTTCTATACGTGTATGTTGGTGCACTTACTCTTAACTCTACCACCAACATTCCTACAGTAGCCCCATGGTTTCTTTGGTGCTGACTGACAACTCAAAGCTGATTTCTGACAGTCAACACTTAGGTATATACCTAAATTTTGTACTGTCAGAAGTGACAGCTGCTAAACACGTGTTTTTGCAGATCAAATGGTTCGGCGTAGGAATAAATGATTTGGTCTGGTAACTTTTCAAAGCTGTCAGTCAGCACCAAAGAAGCCATGGGACTACTGTATCTTATAAATGTAGCAACATATGGGTAAATTAACAAGATGCAAATCAAAACCATCAATACAAAACGCTAATATTCAACCCCATGTCCCTAAACCTTAATAAAATAATGTCCAATGGGAACTCAACCTAGTTCTCTAGATGCCGCCCGCTTCAGTGGCCACATGGTCTAAGGAGCTACTCTCGTGTTAGACCAGACTACTGATGACGGGGAGCTCAAGGTTCAAATCTCGGTCGAGTGTATTTAGGTTTTTTACAAAATGGTTTTCCAATCTAACTCCACGTAAATTCTGGTACACTTACTATGAATATAATCTTTCTCGCTCCTAAAACCACCAGCGTAATTAGCAAATAGACGGGTAGTAAGACGTGGTGCTGAAAAAATATAAAAAACTCTAGATGGCGTGTTTGGAAGTTTGTTGCATGTTTAAAAACACTTGCTAATCCTACCTTATGTGTTTGTTTTTTACTTCTGACTCTCGTTTTTATAGCCGGTGACTGTTCAATTAAATAATAGTTGCATTAGGTTAGGTTAGATTAGGTTTGTGAAATTGTTGGTTAGATTAGATTAGTATAGCCCGTGCTAACTGAAAATGTGGCCCTCACAATATTCTGAAGGGAAATTTAAAGGAAACCCCTTGGGGGCAGACGTGAAATAGCTAATGATTCAAATAAAAATATTTATTTAAAAAGGTCACGATTGCATTTAACTATGAATTTATTTGATTAGTAAAAAATGTTTACAAACAAAATAATGCCAAGCTGTTTTATGAAAGTCTGTGTGCGTGCATATTTCATAATACTTTTTGGCAGCTTTATAACTTTTTTACAGTAAATAATAATTATTATTATTAGCACTGCGTCTTACTACCCGTTCGGGTTACACGCACTTACGCTTAATGTGTAATGGTAGGGTGATTGTGAGATTAAATGGAGGACCTACAGTTTAACGTGGAATCCGAACCACGGTGGAGGCCTGAAATTCCACATATTCACAAGTTGTGATTAATACACGTCTTGTCAAAGGTGAAGTAAGGGTTTGGTAATCAGATACATCTGTGCTGGAACCAAGGATTGAACCCCGGACCTCCAGCACAGAAGTAGCCTACGACACCTTACCCATAGACCAACAGGTCACCCTTTTTACATTAAAATTTGAACTATCTTACCAAACAAAAATACAATGTATAAGTTGCATTCGTATTGAGATTAATTGATTATTAAGACGTGTAGTTGGTAGACCTATATTAAGTTTATGGAGTTACTATACTGGTTATCATCTCTGAGGGTACTGCATGGTTACTATTGGGAAACATAGGCATCTCTAGTTTTTGTGTGGTCAATCTCCTCTGAAATATAACACAAGTTTGGCACCCTTGGTTAGTTAACATATTCTGAAAATTGAAAAATTACACCTGTACACGAAAATCGAAACCGGGACCTTTGGCTTAGTACGCCAATGCTCTTAGCACTTATCTATCCAGGATTCATCCCGTGCCAAGGGTCATTCTTCACTCATATTTTAAGGCAGAGTCTATGATGGATGTGTGTAAATCGTTGGCTACAAATGTGTGATTTATTAAGATCAGAGCTATCAGATAACGCAGCCACCCTAGACTCGGTAGTTGGCTTATTGCTGCCAATTGTACAATTATTATAGTTGTAAGGGATCGCATATTAATGAAACAAATAGCCAAAGCTATTATTTAAGCATTTTAGTGTGGAATACTAGATATCATATTCTGAAAATTGAAAAATGACACCTGGACACAGGATGACGATTTCCGCACGTCCATCATAGACTCTGCCTTAAAATATGAGTGAAGAGTGAAGAAGTGATATATATACATATTTCCTGCATTATACCTGCAGTTACCTCAGCAATGATATTGGGTATAAATATATAATCAACCCGCGATGTAAACTGTAATCAGCTGATTTGGCCCTGGCATGAAAAATGTGGGACCATCCTGGTCTAGGCTATGTTAGGTTAGGTTCACAAAAAATGAAATAATATTACCTGTTGGTTAGGTTAGATTAGGTTATGGTAGATAATATCTGCAAAAATTGAAGGAATTAGCTGGTTAGGTTAGGTTGGATTAGATAAGTTTTATATTTAGCACCGCGTCTTACTACCCGTTTGGGTTATACGCTTTAAGTACTAATTACTCTAATGGATTAGGAATTGGGATGGAATTGGGAGGGTTGAATTAGAGGAAGTTAACCCGCATTTGCGTGAAGGGAGAGTGGAAAACCATTTAGGAAAAACCACCCTCAGTTCCCCCGACCAAGATTCGAAACTCGATCTCCCCGTCCTCAGAAGTCGAGCTCAACACGACAAGCGCGTTAGCCAACTACGCCACCGAGGCGGGTGATTAGATAAGATTGTGTAAGGTTAGGCCTGCATAAATGAAAAGAATAACTCTGTTTATTGTTAGTCCCAGTAGCGTACGCAGGATTGCGAGGTAGGAAGGTTCAAGGGGGGTCCAGTGGAGGTAATATTTTTTTACCATTTTATACACCCAGAAGCTTTTTTTTTGAAGGTTTTTAATTGATATTTGTTAACTTGATGATTAATATTTGTAATCAATAAGCTTAGGAAGAAACGCTAGCACTAAAATAGAGGTAAGGGATTAATCCTACTGACCAAAGAATAGTATTTTCAGAGCGTGAAGATATCCAACTTCCATTCCATGAAATATAATCCACTCCTATGAAATATAGTCGATGATTGATATAGAGACTATTTATGATCACCTGATATTTTCTTTGCCCTCAATGTTTAATTGGTCATAACCCCCATTTTGTTTTCTCTTCGGATCTGCGTATATCTCGGGAAATCTTCAAACTACGGTAGGGGAGGCGAGAGCCCCTTCAAGCCTCCCCGTGAGTACGCGACTATAGTCTTTATTTTATATCTCGGTTGATCCAAAAGAGCTCCTATTTACTTACTCGACCTGTATAGCTATGAGGCGGACAAGCGCCGCTCCAGATATAAATGACCTTGACCTAAACACTCAGTTGAAAATACACCGGTAGATCCTGTCAGTGCATATGACTCAAGAGCGTTTGAAATAATTTGGGATTTCCTCAATCTACAAGACACAAACAAAGGGCATACAGATGGTATTGTTGGGAGCAAAACTTTATTAGGCTCGAGTTCAGTTTATTCGACCATCTGTGTTATCAAATATTCACAGTTCCTGGATACAGAAACAAAGGTCCCGGGTTAGATCTCCGGTGCATACAGATTTTTCCGTGAATTTGTGGGTCTGGAACGGGGTCATCTCAGCCTCTTGAGGATAATTGAGGAACTACTTGGATAAACAAGTAGCGGATCCGGTCTAGAAAACTGAGATTAATGGCCGGAGGGTTTATTGTGCTGACTACAGTCATGACATCCTATATCCGCGAAGGTTGTTACTATCTTCGCCAACAGTCAGCGACCTCTCGGATGCTATTTAGCTCTCTTGAGTGTTGATTCCACGGAGTTTCTTTCTAAGTTTGTTGTTTTTGTACTACGTAGATTTATGCGGTGGAAAATCCATCCATCCAGATGAGTATAGTTAAAGTGATAACAGAGATTTAAATTCTGTTCTAATATTTATCAAGCCTGCAGGGCCAGATTTATGGCTGTGGAGGGCCCGAGGGTGTACATAATCAAGGGCACCAACATTAAAATAATAATAATAATTTTATTTTCAAAGTATTGATTTATTTTCCTTACCTAACTAACAGCTAAATGTTCAATGTTCTCTATATTTTTTAAACAAAGAAACATTATCATCACAATAAATTTAATTGTTATAAAAAATAAAAATAAGCCATTATTAAGTAAAAATTATTTTTTCAGAAATAATTAAAGATTTATATTTTAAGCTATAATCTATTTTAAGATTTTTTTACTAGAACCGAGTTCGGGTTATACGCTTATGTACTAATTACATTAATTTGTTAGGAATCAGGGAGATTTAATTGAGAAGAAATGCATCCGTATTTGCGTGGAGGAATAGTGGAAAACTATTTAGGAAACACTACCCTCAGTGCACCCGACCGAGATCGAAACCCGATCTCACCATCTTTGACAGTCTAGTCCAGAGGTGGGCAACATATATTTCAATGTAGCCACAGCAAGTGTGGCGAATGAGAAGTTAAATTTGCCGCACAATTTAAAAATTGAGAAAATATAATTCTCTAACGAACATTTAAAATAGTACACTCTGTTAAAACACGTTTATTCAAGACTCGTACACTTTTACAACTCAGTTACAACTGCCTAAGAAGCAGATGATAAAAATGGTTTGTATTGAGAATGAAAGAAAATGTATTGCAAAATTTGACAATACTTTTGTCTGAAGGCAGAGATGAAACGAATTGTTGGCAAAGGGAGTGGAGTATTGGATGGCAGTGTTGTGTCAATGACTAATTCAAAAAGCGGAATACTTCCAATGATATGCAGGAAATATCAAGTTATACTCCATTCACGGTAGGAATTACTCTCTGAAAGGTCTTTTTACCTACAAATATCCTGCTATATAATAGATTTCTGGTAGGGAAAAAGGCCTTTCAGAAGTCAATTCCTACGGTGAATGGAATATATCACCAACACCACACGCTGACATGAAAAAAGTTAATTTTACTGTGAGAGCTGGCAATCTCCAATTCGCCACACTTCTATGCCCAATTCGCCACATGTGGCGATTGGCGACAGGGTTGCCCACCCTGGTTCTAATCTAACACTAGATTATGACTACAATCTTTAGGGCCAAATAAGATCTTTTTCTTTATTTTGACACCTTTTAGAGGCCATGAATCAACAGATTTAACGAAATGTACATTTAGTTGTTTCTCAGTTGAGTGCACCGACAAAATATGCTTTTAAAGTGCCATCATCACTTCGCTCACCATACCCCCCCACCCCCTTCCCACTATTGTTACAAATGTGTATTGTTCCTTCATTGCACCTTGCAGTACAGCAAAACTAAATTTTGCTTGTAACTATAATAATATTGCAGGTCTGGGCTACATCAATGGTAGCCCAGTAGTGGAAAGATTAGCTCATACTAATTACCGCTACCCAGGGGACGCCCGAAAGTAGCCATACTAATCGTACATCATTTCTGTGTAGGCTCTTTCCATGTCCCGAAGAGACGAGATGATGATGATAGTGAGTATGAGGGTGTGGAACCAGTGGAAACACTTAAACCTAACTAACAAATCCTGGTGACCTTTGGGGCGGTTCCTCTATAGGAAAATATACCCAACGTACCAGCCGGGAATTGGTCTCGGGATTCCTAAGCTCATAACCAGGGTACTGACCACTACACCACCGGGTTGCTTTGTTTATAAATACAATACGTCATATATACTTAATTTTTGGGGGCATAAGACACGAACAGGTTTCATATTAAGAGTATCAGAGAAGTTCCAAGAGCTATAAATGTATTTGGCTATTGATGGAAATTGTTCCAAAAGTTTTCTGCAGCATTTTCCGCAGTGGTCTACTAAGTAGGTGGAGGGGCTGGATTGAGGACAAAAACTGTTAGCATATGAAGGGTACAGTGAAAAAAGAGGTAAAGCATAAATTTAGCTCAAATTGAGTTAGTGCTGCCATTAATTTTGTTGGACAATCACTAGACCTTTCTAATATATTTTATATTATAGTTAAAAGAGGTCTCTGTCTTATTTAAATTGAGCTAGTGCTGCCATCTCTTAGACAATCACGTGAGCTTTCTAACGCACTTTAAATTGAGCTAGTGCTGCCACCTGTTGTACAATCATGTGAGCTTTCTAAATCACTTTAGATTATGGTTAAAAGAGGTCTCTGTCTTATTTAAATTGAGCTAGTGCTACCATCTGTTGGACAATCATGTGAACTTTCTAACGCACTTTCAATTATGGTTAAAAGAGGTCTCTGTCTTATTTAAATTGAGCTAGTGCTGCTATCTGTTGGACAATCATATGAGCTTTCTAACGCACTTTAAATTATGGTTAAAAGAGGTCTCTGTCTTATTTAAATTGAGCTAGTGCTACCATCTGTTATATAATCATGACACCTTTCTAATACACTTTATATTATGGTTAAAAGAGGTCTCTGTCTTATTTAAATTGAGCTAGTGCTACCATCTGTTATACAATCATGATACCTTTCTAATACACGTTATATAATGGTTAAAAGAGGTCTCTGTGTACACCAACAAGCAAATAAACTTCAGTTCCACGCTGATAGGCTCTGACAATCGAGTAGAAATATACCTATGTATTTTAATTATTTGCAGCTCTCTTCTGTGTACGTGTGGTCTAACGTGCTACTCTCTGATCAGAGCAGACAGACGATGACGGAGAGAGCACGGTTCAAATCCCGATCGGGTGTGCTAAGAGTGGTTTTTCCAAAATAGTTTTACGTTCTTTCTCCACGCAATTGTTGATACACTGGCTATAAATATAACGTCCCTAGTCCCTAAAACCATCAACGTAATTAGTACATAACAAAAAATTCGAACGGGTAATCAGACGTGGTGCTAAATATATATACACATATATACACACAGTATAATTATGTGATGTGCACCTCCCAAGGCTTCAATCTTGTTTATTTTGGTATTCCGGTGACAGGAAGTTCAGGGATCGAATCCCGGCACTGTCTACTGATGCATTTTTTCCCTGTATAATTTCCCACTATTTTAAATGGTTCCCCTTCCTTACTCTACGAAAACAAGAATACATTATTTTGCTTTGAATTATACCTTCTTCTTATAAATCGCCGTTAGTGTCTGTATCTTCTTCCTAAGGTAATAAACCAAAGGTTGGTTTAATCTGATTTATATCTATCTGGAGCTGGTCATGAACTCAGCCCTTTTGTTAGGTAGTGCTGCCTTCACCATCTGGTATGACTCTCATGTATTAGGTGAATTCATAAAGTATGCTTTGCCTTTCACACTGGATTTCTATGAGTGAGTGAGAAAGAGCCTACCAATCTTGCTGGGAAAGGTATTTTCACTTACCTTCCAGGGCTACATGCCACAATCCACACAGGACCGACGGTTTTACTACCCCTCCGAAGGAAGTTGTGCTACAGATTTTTATCTCTTAAGAAAAATACGCCAGCCTTTTCGGGGTTTGAACCTATGAACATCGGGTCCTGAGGCGAGCACTTTGCCCCAAGTCCACTGAGGTCGACTGTGTGTGTGTGTGTACGGTATATATACGCGGATATCCTAGACGGGTAGTAAGACGTGGTGCACACCTAATACACACCGACCAGGAAAGGAGCCATATGAAGGACATTCTTCCTAACGTAAACAAGGTGACCTATGAGGCGATAATGACAATCTGTCGAGGGTTGCACCAATCAGAGAGAAAGCCAACGCCCGAGGCAACAGATGAGGTACAGTACAATTTCCATAGGAAAGTCCTTATCTGACAGCTAGAAAAGTTACTACGTCTACTTCCACGTGTCCATGCGTCGAGTCATGTGATCCTCAGCTGTCCCTTTTGATATATATTGTCGATACCTCTAAATAAAGTGAAATGTCATCAATTTTGGCCACAGAAAAATATGTTTGTATTTTCTAAAAGGCTCTTCATATGAAGATAGGACCGTATCTTCCCCTCTCTCACTTCCAGGCAAGGGTTGTAGGGGTTGTTTGTCCGACATGCTGGTATATAACACTAAACCCGGACGGGAACCACCTCGCTCTTCAAGTCTTCAGAGGACAAACACTATTCTGACGTTCAACGGACCATCATCAGCAGACATGAAGGTCCTTCTCGTCTGGACTACGACGGCGGTGATGTTGATATTGGGAGCTGTAGGTCAGAGGCCTGAGTTCGGACAAGGGGATATCAGCGGTCTGCTCCGCGACAGAGGGTTGGTCCAGAAGCAGATCATGTGCGTGCTGGGGCAGGGAAGCTGCGACCAGATCGGGAACATGCTCAAACGTGAGTGACTTCCTCGAGTATTCGGGGTCTTCTATGTTGTGTTTTAGTGGCGACTTCTCTCAACTGCTCCACAAACAGGATTCAGACGTACTGGGGGAGGGGGGTGGGGGTGAAAGCTTTATGGGAAATTTTCATACTCAAAATTTGACGGGAAATTTTCCATGGGGTTGGCAGGCGGGGGATGGGTTTAATTGGAGAGGTGAAACCTAAAACCCATCTCTCTCTATATATATATACACCATTCGTGAATCGGTCCAGTTCATGAATCGGGCGAATTTCTGCCCATTTCATGAATTGTGCAAGGCCGTAGCCAGTCAGTAATTTCAGGGGGGGTTTGGTGGCCATATCCCCCAAAATCCGGAGGCTATACAAAAAAAGTATAAATATTAAACACCTCTAGAAGCTCTCTAAAGTTTTTTTTTATGGTAACGTCACCCATTAATTGCTGAAGACAAGGAAAAATTCGAAATATTAAACAACTCTAGACGCTCTTTGAAGTGTTTTTTTTACGGTTACACAACCACCTAATTTGTACTTGTACATTAATTTGGATATTGCTTGAACCATAAATAAAGCCATATATATTTTGTTAATAAAATTTCGTGGGGTTTGAACCCCCAAACTCCCTTCCCAACTACGGCCTTGAAATGAGTAGTTACAATCGTTACCCAATTCATTAAACCGATGAGTTTTTAGCCGGTTCATGAAATGGACAAGTGAAGAACAGGTTTGGTCTTTAAGTTAATTTAACTTTTGATCATTTTAGAATGAAAGGTAAGTTTAAGTTAGGTTGTGTTAGCTTATCATAATATATTAAAAAATAATTTCAGTTAAGCTTATAGCAGATAGTACAATAAGTAGTTAATGAAATGGGAAAGAGTTAATACAATTTTCGCCCATTTGGTGAAATGGTCAAGCGAAGAAACCAGTTCACGGAATTACCAAAAAATTGCCCAATTCGTGAACTGGGCAGTTCAACTATTGGGTTGTATTAGCATATATATATAAAATAGTGTGTTAAGAGACGGGTGGGTTGATACGGAGGGAGATAGGACGTCACAAGGGTGTAAATAGAGGGGATAGGGTTAGGTGTCCAAGGGGAGGGAACAAGTGTTTTTAGTTAATAATCAGGTCAATCTTAAACTTATTTTAATTAATTTATTGATGATACAAAATATATTGAAGAATGAATATAACGGGTCTACAAAGACTCACAATCATTCGTTGTTTTACTACTACTACTACTACTACTACTAATAATAATAATAATAATAATAATAATACCACACTACCACTAATAATAATAATATTAATAATATAACATTTTCTGTCTACATCTCTAGACTGGGGTCGTGAAGATTTAGGTTGCCCATGTTCACACAAAATAGTTAATTTAGTTAATGAGCTTTATTTGTATAAATATAATGGAGGCCCTAGTATAACGAGGTTCCTGGGGGGAAAACTCCCTCTCAAATTTAGATAATTTCAGGGTTGTTTGTGAAGTCCACTATTTCAATTCTAAGCGTACTCGAATTAATATATGAGATACTGTTGTAGACGAATTGAGGTTAGGATAAATTTTTTACATATTCTACGTTTGAAAAAATTGCAATTGTTTGCTATTTATATAAATTTATGTATAAAAATTACCCAGAAAATGTTTGTATTGCACAATTAAAAATAAATAAATTTAGCATTAGGTCATACTATCGGTTCGGGTTATACCCTCATGTACTAATACAATGATGGTCTTAGCGGTTAGGGAGTTTATATTTAAATGAAGTGCATCCTCATTTTCTTGGAGGGAAAATGGAAGACTATTTAGGAAAATCCCCCTCAGTACACCCGACCAAGTTTCAAACCTCGACCTCCCCGTCTTCAGCAGTTCTAAGCTTTGCACACCCCTTGAAATTACCAACGTATTATTTTGCGGCTAGCATTGATAATATTTTAATGTATTATTATTGTTATTGATAATATCTATCTTATTATTCTTAGCACTGCACCTTACTACTCATTAATGTTATATGGTTATATTTATAAGAAGTACACCCGACAGAGATTCGAACCTCGATCTCCCCATCACCGGCAATGTAGTCTACTGTGAGAGTAGCGCCTTAGACCATGCGGCCACAGAAGGGGGTTGGTATCACTCGAAAGTGACAGCTGTAGATTACACGGCCTAACGTAGGAATACATGAAAGTAGACCAAGTAACTTTTCTAGTTGTCAGATAAGGCTCGTCCTAAGAGTGTTGGACTGTATAGTGGAGTGATATCCAAGTAAGATAACAGTCTTGCTGAAGAAACCGTCAGACCCAATTATTTACTAAATTTATAATTTCTGGTCGGTGACCTGGCGGTCTAGGGGTAAGGTGTCAGACTTCTATGCTGGCGGCCGGGGTTCAATATTAGATCCTGGCAAAGATTTATCTGATCGCCAAACCCTTCCTTCACCTCTGACAAGACATCTTGTGAATGTTGGGGAATGCCAGGCCTCCACCGTGGTTTGGATTCCACGTTAAACTGTAGGTCCTCCATTTCATCTCACAATCACCCTACCATGACACATTAACATAAGTGCGTATAACCCGAACGGGTAGTAAGACGTGGTGCTAATAATAATAATAATAATAATATTAATAATAATAATAATAATAATAATATAATTTCTGCAACCCAACTGTTGGTAAGTGGGAATTTATTTTAAGAGAATACTATGTATCTCACTAACTGTAAATATCACAAGCTGTAGACTACAATATAGTCCCATTTTTATATGGGGGGGCCATATCTAACAGATAAAAAAAGTTATTATAGATCTATTTTCACCTTTGCTCAGTTGGTAGCGTGTCTACCTACTGAGATAAGTGTCCCAGGCTCGATTCCCGGCATGGTCAAAAATGTATCATTGATGAAACCCTTTCACATCGCTAAATTAACGTCTGGGGGCTGGATGTGGTGTCTGTCCTAGTCTTAAGTTAGATTATAGGACATATGAAGCTAAGACAGGCCTAGCAAGCTGGTGACTTGTAAAATATATGGCTTGAATAGAAAAACTTCCACAGGATGGAAACTGTAATGGATCTGTAATATATATATTTTCATGTACTCATACGTAAAGTCACGTAATATTCACATGTAACTTTGATAAAAGCTTGGCCTCTTTGTCTAATGGTTAGAACACCTTGCTATTGATCTGGAAGTCCCGTGTTCGTTTACCGGCGGTACCATAAGTATTTTGGCCGTAAGTGGAACCATTCCTACCTATGGTCACCATGATGTCGTTAGTCAGGATTACGTTAGTTTTAAGACTTCCACCGGCTCCACACCTCCATATTCACCATCACCACATCATCTCATCATGGGTACAACGTGAAAACAACCTCCTATGTTGTACGCTGGACAACGTTCTGTTCCACCAGAGTGGATATATATATATATATGTTACAGTACAAACCTGATTCAAGGACAGACTAGTTTAGACTAGGCTGAATTGATACATTCTGCGGCTTGTAGGATAAACAGATACAGCCTGATTTTTTGGCAATATTAGTTTGTATACTATACGATGAATATACCTTGGACATGTTTCATCATGCACATTTCAGACACAAATATTGTTAGCCTAACCTAGCCTAACCTAAGCCTCATTTGGCCTAATAAAATTGTAGACCAAGCTATTTTATCCTACGAATCAGGTCAAATTTTCAGAATTGACTAATTTTGATTAGGCTAAACTAGTACATCCTGAGGCTCTTAAGGATATATCATTTCAATCAAGTCCGATGTGGTTTGTCCTGTAAACGAGTTTGGGCGGTAACATATACGTGGCAACTGAATTAGATAGGTACTGTATCAATCACAGTCAAATATGCCGTACGCTAAAAAAAATGTTTTTACATATACATACAATAAATGTCTCTAAAATACTAACATTAGATTTATAGCTTGCATAGTAAAATATTATCACAGTTGTCTTCAAACATTTTGGGCTAGTTTCATAGTCAGACTTAGTACGCCTAAAGTGCGAGTCGATACTAAATACAGGACGACACCTACCTAGACCAAAATGGAATGGGCTAGTTTCGCATATGAAACTGGCCCATTCCATTATGGTTTAGGTAGGTGTCATCTTGTACTTAGTATAACGCCGCACTTAAGGCGTACTCAGTCTAAGGGCCAGTTTCATAGTCAAATTTAGTACGACTCAAGTGCGGCGCTACACTAAATACAAGACGACACCTACCTGAACTCGAATGGAATGGGCCGTTCTCGCATAGAAAACTGGCCCATTCCATTCTGGTTTAGGTAGGTGTCGTCTTGCATTTAGTGTAGCGCCGCACTTGAGGCGTATTAAACTTGACTATGAACTGGCCCTTACTATGAAACTGGCCCTATGTCTGTATTTTATGAACGACTCTTCTTATGATAATTAGAAAATACAAAAATGCCATAGGCTTGTTATGCTTATTGGAATATATATGCTATGACATATATCCTTTTTTGATAGTTAATAAGACCAATACATACACAACACATTTTTATTTTTCCCGATTAATGCAAGCGTTAACTGTTTTTGGGCACTTTATATAGTATTTGACAATGTGCTAGCTACGAAAGAAAGTAAGTGGTTTAAATGTAAAAAATGAAGGCTTCAAATAAGACGCCAAGAAATCACAGTCTATTGAAGATCAGTACAGTTTTTTAGGTTGTTTTATATACCGTCGGTGACCTGGCGGTCTAGGGGTAAGGTGTTAGACTTCTGTGCTGGCGGCCGGGGTTCAATCCTCGGTCCCGGCATAGATTTATCTGATTGCCAAACCCTTCCTTCACCTCTGACAAGACATCTTGTGAATGTGGGGAAGGCCAGGCCCCCACCGTGGTTCGGATTCCACGTTAAAATGTAGGTCCTCCATTTCATCTCACAATCACCCTACCATTACACATTAGCGTAAGTGCGTATAACCCGAACGGGTAGTAAGACGCGGTGCTAATAATAATAATAATAATAATAATAATAATATACCGTTCAGGCTATTTGCATGGATACAGAATGTATTGTAACATGTAGGACTTTCTTCAGGGGTTGACAGGAGACACAAAAACAATGGTACCAACTTCATATAACCACGTGTCCCATTTTACCTTGTTTTCAAGATTGTGCTCCAGTGATGCGGGGCTGATTAACATTGTAGCAAGTGCTCAAAATGGCCACCTTAGGCTTGAATGCAAGAATTGCAATGCAATGTATTTTTTAAAAGGTGCGACACTCTACAACATGATGACTGCAAGTTTGCATTCAGTCATAAAGTAGCCGCGCGGTATAGTGGTTAGCGCCCCTGGCCGTAGGGGTACCCCAACGTTCACCAGGACATCATCGGGATATGGAAAGAACCTCCACGTAAAGGATGTACGATTAGTTCATTCGGGCATCCCCTGGGCAACCAAGGCCGTAGCCATCCAATAATTTCAGGGGGGGTTTGGTGAGCACACCCCCTAATTATTGCTGGAAGCAATAAAAAATTATAATTATATTAAACACCTCTAGAAGCTGTCTGAAGTGCTTTTTATGTTAACACAGTCCCCTAATTTGTTCTTGTATCTTATTATTGATATTGTTTGAACCATAAATAAAGCCATATATATTTTGTTCATAAAATTTTGGGGGGTTTGAACCCCCTAATTCCCCTCCCCCCTGGCTACGCCTTGTGGGCAACTGTACGTTAGCATTAACTGTTGATTGGTGTAACCTATTCATGCATATGCCTATTATATGTGTACATATATGTGTACATATGTATATATATATATAATATGCACCTCTAAGATGGAATTCATACAAATATAACTAATATTTCTTGAGCCCACTACAATTATTTTTATACAACAATTTTAAGATAAAGGATGGCTTGTAAATTAAGTGATGTATTATCTCAAATCTAAAAACACTCGAAGAAATAATTTTTAAATATATTTTAAAAATAATAAAATTTAGTAAAAGTAACAATTTTTTTTAAAAAATGCAAATAAAATTAGTTTAGGTATTTTCCTGTTTATTTTTATTTTTTAAGGTAATAAAATATAAATAAGCCTATTTTTAAAAGAATTTCGGTTTTTTCTCTTTTTTTTACAAAAAAAAGGGGGGGGGGATCTTACGATTTTTATTTTTATTTTCTCCATGAACACGCCTGTTGGAGAAGATAATGCTAAATTATGAGGATAGAATTGGCCATGTGGTCAACCAAATGAACCCATGAAACTCAGTTTTCTAGATCATAACTCGACGGTTAATTTAATAAAGCACAACATCTCTACCCCCACCCCCACCCCCTCACCATAAGAATTCTTAAAATTATTCCAACGGATTAGAAGATGCAACCTTTGATCACGTCCCCTTCCATCTCAACTTAAGGGTTAACAAATAACCCTACAAGTTTTTTTTGTTTTTGTGTTTTTCAGAGGCCATCCCGGAGTTCGTAACCCGCAACTGTAGATCGTGTACCCCTCAACAGGCGGCCAACGGACGCAAGCTGGCCAACTTTATCCAGAGCAACTACCCCGACGCGTGGCGGCAGGTTATAACTCGTTACAGAGGATGATGTACGCCACCACTAGAGGCGCTGCGGTCCCTGCGCGTCTCCCCGTATCACTCATCTCTCGACAATAACATTATATCATTCATTATAGCATCGAAAATATAACCAAGCATAGTTGCCAAATCTCTGATTCTCCGTGATCATGTACGAAAAGGGGATTCATAGTTTTTACGGTATCTTGGCTTGAATTAAGATTTATTTTTAATAACTAAATATCAAGATTAACGGACTCGTCCACCTGAGCGCTGATACGCATTGATGACCTTTAGAATGATCGTGCTGCTTAGAAAATTTTTTAAATTTCAAAACATGGCTAGTGTCAAAATTTAGGGTGAAATTTAAAGTCAAATTTTCATAGGTAAAGTCTTAGAAAATACAATAATTTTTGAGACCAACATTAATATTATATTATTTTATTCTTAGTGTTATTTTATAGGTAATGATAATATATATAAAAAAATTAGCAGCTGCAGATCAAATGACTTAAAGTATGAATACATTAAAATTATAGATGGGTTGAATTTTATATTTCTCGAATCCGAATCTTACATTTTCTTTCGAATCTCGAATCTAAATTCAAATCCTTGAATATTTTAAACGGCACAGTTTTATTTAGTATAAATATTTAAAATTAAATTTGATAAAATAGATGTTTAAAGCTTGGTGCCGCTGAAATTGTTTTTTTTTGTCATGTCTATTATGTCTCAAACAACAGAGACAAACATATTTAGTATTTTACTTATATTAATACAATTTTTTATTTTATTATTCTCCCAACTACACAAGTCAATATAATTCTTTTTACCAATTGCTTAAAATTGTTATATTAAGTCAAGGGCTTCATAATTATTGTTTTTAAGATGATTTTTTGAGATTTTTACGATTCTCGAATCTCTCGAATACCATAGTAGTCGAGATTTTCGAGGAATCGAGCATCCTATCTATAATGAAAACAGATCTAGTAGCTCTTATAGCTCTCAGATGAGGTTTTTTCAACGCAAATTGAACCGTTCCAACATTTACATTTTGGGATAAAAAAAAACCTTAAATTTTAGGTCACGTTACCTGTTTTTATCGACTCCGATTCCTAAGTTCAACCACAATTTTTTTTTTTTTTCGATTCTCGATTTTGATTCTTGAACATTTCCTATTTCG
>CABFOV010003361.1:40287-44946 GCA_902141375.1 Timema poppense | reverse complement strand
TTTGTATTTTTATTAATTATCAAATTTTTTTCTTCCCCTTTTTTTTTTTTTTTTTTGTAGAAATAAGGTAAAGCCGCTTTTAACAAAGTTTTAAGCTACTTAAAAAAAAAACGGACGCGGTAAAAGTTTTCAAAGTGAAAGATAAAAGGATAAAACTAACGAGTCAAAAAAGCCTATTTATGGTTTTAAACAAAAATGTTTCAGAGATTACCGATTACATTCGCAAGTCGTTCTTCCCCGGAAAAGGTTTGAAGGAAAAGTTGTAACCATCCGTGGAAAGCTAGCATTTATAATATTTTGCATTCGCGCACATCTGAAGTTTGGTATTCGTTGTTAGTGAACATACATCATATTTGACACTTTTTATTAAGTAACAAAGCGCCATTAAATTCAGAATTGAAAAGAAAAGTTAACTATAACATTTAAGAAAACATTATAAAAAATGGTTGAAAGTAAGTAGTGGTTATTATAAAAGAGTTGGTCTAGAAAAATAAATAAAAAACCACGCCTGATTTAGTTAACATCTAACCATCGTAACAATACATCGTGTTTTTCACAACGACATAAGTTAAGTTTGTTTGTTTGTTTTAGTAATTTATCTTTATTAATTTATAACAGATTAATGGTATTTCACAATAATTATTTTATAACCTTAGTCTTAATTTATCTTCATGCCTTCTTTAATTTAATTTGCAGTATCCATGATTATGGTACCATAGTGCCCAAATATGTTGGAATGAAGTAATCCAGTCTCTTTCCAGTGCTGGATATCGAAAAGGAGTAAGTAATGGGACACAGACACAGATAAGACTTAGATTATTTTACATTACATAAATACTTCATTTAATTTGTTTGGTAGTTCGGCAGATGTTAACCTAAATTTTATTATTTTATTTATCAACATATCTGGACTTTAGAACATTGTTCGTAGCACACTATATTGTATCTTATATTTTGTATTCATATTTTAATGTGTCAACTTATGTTTTAGACTTTTAATCAACACGTTAAAGATTTATGTTTTAGTGTATGATGCATTATAGTTTTATAGTTGTTCGGTAATTTCACTTATTACATCTACACTTTATTAACGGTTTAATTTATAAATTGATTTGTATCTATTTTTCTAGATCAACTTATTTAATTCTTAACTTTTACTATAGTAAATATACTAAAGTTACATTGTAAATAAGACTATTAGCTCCACATTGTAATACATAATTAATATAAATAACAATAAAGGAGTTACTGACAATAATTAGGTGCCGATTTTATTAACAATAAAAGTATTACAGCACATAAATTTAAACATTAAAATATTTTTACTAAATTGACAAACAGGTTAACTAAAAGAATAATAGAAAATTAATTACGTTGAGTACTAAAGTAACAAATACACCCCCATTTTCTTGCAAAGAGACATAGATATGACAGAAAAAGTTAGTAGGAATACTTTAATGTATTCATACGTCAAGTAATTTGATCTTCAGCCTCAGTGATAAAACGACACGCACCTAGTAGAGATTTGAGCTTTGGCCTCCTGTGACGCCGACATTCTAGTCCTCGTCCAGTTTGACGCCTTAAACCATACTGTATGTAACATTACATTACATTGTGTTATAAAAGGACCCACTCCATGCTGACATTAACGCATAACTCTCAGTAAATCATACTACCCGCTCCAATTATTACGACACTATTAGGATCCCTACAATGGTAATCTTCTCTGTTGTAGTTCACTTAGGTTAAGAAGACATAATATAACAATGTTAAACAAGATATTTTCACTACATAATCCAATTCAATATAATTAAACTGTTCATGTACTTACCAATTGAATCTGCTTACACTAGTAACCTCCAAGGCTGGCCTACACCTGGCATCCTAAATTGACGAGTGGGTCAAGCGAGATACGATGTTCCTACAAGACGTCACGGCACTCCGATTCTACTGACGAGTAATGAGCCGTCCAACTTTGAAGACGACTAGAGAATAACTATTCGCCTGCCCTCTGATGGTAGGAAGATGAACTACTTTCAAAACATCGGACGATTGAAGAAATAGGCTGAAATTCCGATGGAGCAGTATCAACAAGATGTGTACGTGAATTTTGGAAGCCACCATTGACGTCACCTAGCGTGTGTTCAGTTCTCCCACCTTCTTTCCATTGCGACAAAACCCCACTATATAATAGGCTGTGCAAGTATGCCAAAATGACTATCTTGATAACTACGACCGACGAAGGAACATTGTCCTGGACCTGGACAATGGCAGGATAAACATTTATATTGTATCGGAATCGTAACTATGGCGATTCATTTAATGGACTCTGATTTATTTTCCACTTTTAGTCTTTTTGTATAAAAAATTTAATTTTCTTTTTTCTAAATCTAACTATTTCTACCTGATCATTCTATATAAAATGAAACTCTATATTTAGTATGTCGCCACTTGGGCGCTAGAGTCTTTTTGGAGAATTCATTCAAGTAGATAGCCACACTTATTAATTATTTTAAAATTTGAACGAATTAAATTTAATGTGTTTGAAATTGTGGATGATTGTATTTATATTTTGTAAACATCGAGGTAACATTTCTTAATATGATTTGCATATTTAAATAACGTAAAGTAAAGTAACCATTATTATTTTTGTATTAATTATGAAATTAATTAACTTTAGCATATTTAATTATCTTCTTCCAAAGTTGTCTTAATAGGACATTTGCATTATTGTTTGTTAAAGGAAATAACGTTTAGTTTCTTAATTCTGAGTCAGGATCAGATAGTCCCGGGGAAGTTTGACTTAAGTCTGTTAGCCAAACTCTCGCGTTATGTAAACTCTCTTGAATAAGATATACTTGTAAAGTTAACGTAATTTGAAGCTTCGTTCTTTGTATATACAGAAACCTTTGTAACAATTTCAAGGTGCCCATTAGGCCCTTATATAGAAATTATGTATCATACTGACGGATGATATTATTATTAATCTATTGTATTAAATTCTACCCGTATTGTTGTGTCTCTTAAAGACTAAACCATCAGAATAGTGAATGGATTTCAAGTTTGTCTCTTTCTTGTAAATATACCTGCGCAACTTTAATCATATAAAGTTGTTGTCTATAAGTTTGATTTTCAACACAAATCATTATGGTATAAAGAGACCATGTATAGTTTTCTGCGCTATTGTTATTGTTTTGAATAAACCACTCTTATTGTTGCTGTTAAATATTTATAATAGATTTCCCTTGTCATATGTTCCTTAGATTTCACCCACTTCCTTTTATTATATTCACTGGTCGTATTAATAAAGTATTCAGAGGGGGTGTTACAATACGACTACCAGTGAGGGTAATTTGAATATTAATTTTCAAGCAGTTATAAAGCATTGCAACTAGGGCTTATTATTTTTAATTAATTAATATATCAAGCTTAATACTTTAGGCCACGTGACCACTGGGAAGTTCATCTTTAAATTCAACCCATTAAGAAGATTTAACCTTTAAATAAGTAGTCAGGGAAATCATTAGCGTGGGCCACTTGGACAAAAAAAAAATTAACAATCACAGTGAGCCTGACACATTAGACAGTGTCTATCTTCAATAGGAGTTCAGGTAAGTGACAGCAGAAGTTACTAGATATACTCTCAAGAATCCATGTGTCAAACCATCTGATCCGCAAGACCATAAGTTGATTTGTTGTCACTTTCAGAAACCAATAGTTTTACAACAAACAATTGGTTTTTAATTATGTTCTCCTTTTAACCATTTTCACATCTCCGTATAAAACCTATAATGAATTAGAATAATGAATGACTAGATTTTAAGCGAACATAACGGCTACCTGCACTGGAGGCAAGAAAGAGCTCTAAGACGTCATGCTTGTAATATACTGGATCGCCGGCCGAGGTTTTAATCTCAACCGGGGGCGCTTGGATGGTTTCTCCATCCTCTCCCACGCTAATGCGTGTGCACTTTCCTTAAAACTACCCACTTAATCTTAATATTATAGATAAATTCGTTGAAAAGTATGGGATTAATCATACTATTAAAAATATAAAACTAAGGTTGCAATTATTTGATTCTTTTTTTATTTAGCCTTGCGTCTTACTATGCGCTCCGGTTATACGCTTAAGTACTAATTACGCTAATGTGTTAGGAATTGGGCAGGTTGAATTTAGATGAAGTGAACCAGCATTTGCGTGGAGGGAGAGTGTAAAAAAACCTAGTTCACCCGACCGAGATTCGAACCTTAATCCTTCCGTCCTAGGCAATCTAGCTCAACACGAAACTAGCACGTTAGCTAACTAGGCTACTGAGGTGGGTTTGTTCTTATTGTTTAGGTTTATTTTAGATCATATTTGTCTCATGTTATGACATTGTATTATGAGACATAGTCTTGAATGCATTTACCATTTTAAAACTTGTTAAGTAATAAAAGTTAAATATTTTATATTTTTTTAGTTGTTTTCATGGTGACCTGGCGGTCTAGGGGTAAGGTGTCAGACTTCTATACTGGCGGCCGGGGTTCAATCCTCGGTCCCGGCACAGGTTTATCTGATTACCAAACCCTTCCTTCACCTCTGACAAGACATCTTGTAAATGTGGGGAATGCCAGCCCTCCACCGTGGTTCGGATTCCACGTTAAACTGTAGGGCCTCCG
>CABFOV010003361.1:27787-37787 GCA_902141375.1 Timema poppense | reverse complement strand
CTCACCTCGGTAGGGAGATGAACCACCTCCTTGGCTGCCTGGTCCGCCAGTTAATTTCCTGAGAGACCAGCATGACCAGGAATCCAGCAGAAGGTGAGCCGGGTGTTTAATAAATCAATTTTTAAATTTTCCTCGCGTATCATCTGCACGAGGGGATTCCAGGAGTACAAAGTGACAATGCCAACAGAGAACTTACGGAATCCGTGTAGATGAGAGCAGAACGACGAGAATTACGATATACAAAACACAAAGATTTAAAAATAATGTATAGTTCTGCCGTAAAAAAACACTGGATTCGCAAGGTAAGCCCGATTTAAAATTATTTACCCCCACAACAAAGTAGCATCCCACTGAGGCCCCACATTTCGAACCATCCAGGTGGATATGCTTAAAACCCTGAAAGCGAGTGGTGAAGAAATTGTTAAAGGTCCTCTCATATATAATCGACGAGGTGGTCGCTTTAGGGAACTTGGCAAGATCAAAGTGGCATTTAGGCAGGGGTCTCTTCCAGGGAGAAACTCGACCCGGAGATGTAGGGATAGCCTTTGGCAGGACTATTCCGCACGTGTCAAAAACCTATAGCGTCCGGATCCCAACCGGCCTTGTACTACGACATTTGGTTTCATAAAGGACACGGTTGGGTGGATGGAACACAGGAGGGTAAGCAACATGCTTTGGCATGCAGTGTGGTTTTAACACGTAAGATGCCAGGAGATAGGACCACCAGTAAGAAAGAACTGGATCACCATCGTCACAGATTCTAACGACTGGACTGGTACGAAAAGCACCAGTAGCCAGTCGAATGCCAGTGTGGTGGACATTATCTAGCATCTTTAACGCCAAAGGTCTAGCTGAGCCATAAACGAAACTGCCATAATCAAGTTTTGATCTTACCAAAGCCATATAGAGGCGCATCAAGGTTTCCCTATGAGCACCCCAAGAGTGACCACTAACCACCTTCAGCAAATTCAGTGCTTTGACATACCTCGTATTCAAGTCTTTATGTGGGGAATCCAAGACAGTTTAAAATCAAATAAAAGTCCCAGGAACTGGTAAAACATAGTGGTTCATTATAATATTGGGAGCTGGCTGTACTCCACGTAATTTATGGAAGTGGACGAAGGTCGTCTTGACTGCGAAGAAGCGAAAGCCATCACACGATGCCTCCATCCATAGATTGTTAACAGCGAGTTGTATTTGCCATTTAGCCCTGTGGAGACTTGAAGAACTGCAATAAATTGCGTAGTCATCCACGAAAAGGCATGGACAGACAGGTAAGCGCACGTTATCGACAATGCTATTTATCGCAATGGCAAACAACGTACAACTCAAAGTACTGCCCTGAGGCACCCCATTTTCTTGAATAAAATCATTGGATAAGGTGTTGCTTAGCCTTACCTGTAAGTGTCTATCTGATATAAAATTATCTATAAAAACAGGAAGGTTCCCTAGTAACACACAATTAGAAAGGGTCTTTAAAATGCAGTACTGCCAGGTGATGTCGTACGCCTTCTCCAAATCAAAGAAAACCACCAAAAAGATGCTGTTTATGGAGAAAGGCGTTACGAACAGCCGTCTAAAGATGGACGAGATTATCCACCGTGGATCGGCTGCGGTTAAAACCACATTGAATATCAGATAGCAGATTGGGGGATTATAAATACCATATAAATAGTTTATTTATGATTTTTCCAATATGTAGTATACACAACTAGTTAAGACTATAGATATAAAGCTAGTTGGCTCCAATTTATCCTTGCCACTGTTATATATAAGGATAATGGTTTCTTGCCTCCAAAGTGTTGGGAACTGATGAGATTCCCAAACACTATTGTAGAGGTCCAAGAGAAATGCCCATCCAGCAGGGGGCCATCGACGCAACATTTCGGGAAGCGAGGCGCCATCAGAATTTGGCAGTACGCTACTAGCGGACAGTAAGGTGTCAGCTGTGACAATGATTTCGGCCGTGCCGTATTTGGGGACAACCTGCATAATACTCGGATCGTAGACCAAGGGTTATCCCAGTTGGTACTACCACATAAGGCCCTGATGAGAGAGGCCCCATGAGATGCTAGACATGACAACCTTCGCATGTGGCATCGCCAAGAAAGAGGTAATCGCAGCAAGTGGGTGCAGGACAATGCTAATTTTACATCCGGGCCTTCATGAACGCAAACGATCTTTTCTCAAAGTAGGGTAGCTGGTTATTGTCACCCCTAAGGCCCTTCTACTAAGATATTACAACCGGCGCACTTTCATGAAGGAGCTCAAAAGAAGTGGTATCTAACAATCATCCGAGAGCCGCGTTAGCTGTCAAGGTCGCCAATAAAGAGGCCTAGAAGCTTCCGTGCAGGCTTGACCCGCAGGGAAAGAGAAGAAATAGGTAAGGAAAGAGAAAGAGAAGGGAAAAGGAAAAAGAGAAAAAGGGAAGGATGAGAAAAGGAGCTGAAAAGGAAAGATATAGGATAGATTTGTCCTACACAGAAGCCTGCACTTTAAGTTGCCTCCTACGAGAAGCAGGGGTTACTGCGGGACTATTCTAAGCCCCGTTCCGCAGGGGAATTTAAGTTGTAAGTTGTAACTATTGCGTTAAAGATAATAAAGACATAATTTAGAGGAAGTGTAATTGTATTTCCATGGAAGAAGAGTGGGAAAACATTAAGAAAAAACACAGCACACCTAACCGGGATTCAAACGCTAACCTCCTATTTACCGGTAAACCATGTGTAGCGATATTTACATAATATATACCACGCTACCACAGGCATGATTAAGATAAAAATGTAATCACAAAAAGACAACAAAAAATAAAAATAAAAGAACAGAACATGTGTAGCGATATCTAATATCAACATAACTTAAATGTTCCGACCGAAGTTAGTGCCCAATGTCTTACATTTTAATAAAAAAAGTTCAGTGTTAAAACAAAATAAAGGATGACCGAACAATAAATCTATTCCGTGAAGTATTCCTGTTGTATTTATGTAAATACTCGAGTGTGGACCACTTAAACGACTGTGTGTGTAGAGAGAGAGACAATCTCTAACAGCATCTCCTGATGGGAATACCGCGTGGCATTCCTCACAGATGTCTTCTTGATACTTCCTAGCAACAAACATACGAGTCTGACGCACCAGCTTAGTTGGTAGCGTGACTGCCTATTAAACTGGCATAGCCGAAAAATGTTTCAGTGTTAACATTTGTGTTTACACCTTTCACAGTGATAAATTAACGGCTGTGGGTCTGGGTGCTGTGTCTGTTCTAGATTTAAGTTATATTATAAGTTGTGTACTTATATAATCAGTCGTATCAGAAAGTGCACTCTAAGTATCTCAAATAATAATAACAAGAAAAACCCGCGTCGGTGGCGTAGTTGGCTAACGCGCTAGTCGTGTTTAGCTCGACTGCTGAGGACGGGGAGATCGAGGTTCGAATCTCGGTCGGGTGAACCGGGGGTGGTTTTTCCTAAATGGTTTTCCACTCTCCCTCCACGCAAATGCGGGTTCACTTCCTCTAATTCAACCTTCCCAATTCCTAATCCATTAGCGTAATTAGTACTTAAAAAAGCGTATAACCCAAACGTGTAGTAAGACGCGGTGCTAAATAATAATAATAATAATAAAATAATAACAAGAAAAGAAGAAGAAACAAACACGTGGTCAACTATCAAGTCGATAGTCTTAGCCGAATGGTTAAAAGAACAACCTGAAGTTCAATTTTCATACGAAAGGTCTTTCAGAAAATACACACATAATTTATTCCGGCCAACGTTGAAAACACCCGCTTCAGTGGCCGCGTGGTCTAACGCGCTACTCTCGCAGTAGACTAGACTGACGATGACGGTGAGATCAAGGTTAGAATATAGGTCAGATGCACTGAGGATAGTTTTTACTAAATGATTTTCCACTCTCCCTCCACACAAACGTGGGCACACTTCCTGTAAATATAGTCTTCCTAACTCCTAAAACCATTAGCGTAGTTATTATTAATAATAATAATATTTAGCACCGCGTCTTACTACCCGTTCGGGTTATATGCTTTAAGTACTAATTACGCTAATGGATTAGGAATTGGGGAGGTTGAATTAGAGGAAGTGAACCCGCATTTGCGTGGAGGGAGAGTGGAAAACCATTTAGGAAAAACCACCCCCAGTTCACCCGACCTAAATTCGAACCTCGATCTCCCCGTCCTCAGTAGTCGAGCTCAACACGACAAGCGCATTAGCCAACTACGCCAGCGAGGCGGGTAGCGTAGTTATTACATAAGCGTATAACCTGAAAGGTTAGTAAAGGTCGCGGTGTTAAAAAAAAATCTACAAATTATTTATTAAGACCGTGCATCACATACCAATCAACTCTGCGATACAGTCGGCTAGAAATCGTAGATCTAAATACTGAACATTGTTGAAATATAAATGCTATTGGATAAAAACTGCGTTGAAAATGCTGTTTTTGACCATTTTAGAATGGCTTCACAGATAAATCTTCATTCTGTCATAATAGGGACATACTGTAGCTATTAAAAAGAAACTGTATCACTTCGTACCCCATCATCATCGCAGATTATTATTATTATGATTATTAGCGCCGCGTCTTACTACCCGTTCCGGTTATACGCACTTACGCTACTGTGTAATGGTAGGATGATTGTGAGATTGAAATGGAGGACCTACAGTTTAACGTGGGATCCGAACCACGGTGGAGGCCTGGTATTCCTCACATTCACAAGTTGTGATTAACATACGTCTTGTCAGGGGTGAAGTAAGGGTTTGGCAAGTCACCGCAGAAAATGTCTAGTTATCATTCAAATAAGAATGCACTGCACACATTTCTGGCAGACCTTGGTCTTTTCTTTTCCCTATTACTCCTCCGATATTTCGAGTGAACCGGGAGCTAAGTTGGGCCTGCTATTATGAACTCGCTTTAACACGATATCTAAAATAAAATTAAATGTATAAATATTTATACACATGTAAAATACATAGACCCAATCCAGTAACACAATATCGATTATCTCAAATTTGGTGACAGTGTTTCTAATAATTTGTTACTTTGGAGTTCTAAGAAATTACTTGCTATCCACCTTATAATATATGGTGTGGACTGGTGGGTCAGATTGCAGACATTTTTTTATTGCCGAATATCAGAGCCAAACTGAAAGAACTTTGTTTGATTCTTCTCTCGTCATTGTTTATGCAACTTAGAAATATTGTGCATTTTGTAGAAAAATTTGATACGGTAAAATAAACAACGCGTTCTTTAATAGTCCAATTTTCTTAGGAAAAATACTATCTGACAGTTATAAAAGCTACTAGATCTACTTTCACATATTCATAAGTCAGGTCATGTCAACTGTAGCCGACAAGTTTGAAATATATTATAAATATATATCAAATAACACTTAGCAAAATCCGTTGGAGGTGTTCTTGAGATCATACGAAATTGATATGTAGGCTACGTGTGTTATGCCAGGAAATAATGATGTAAGAGCCTCTTGCGTATAGTTCGGATCTTTAAAACTACAAACAGAAAGCGGCATTGGAGTGTGATGGTTTTATAGTGGTATTGTTGAGAGCTTTGGTTGAATACATAAATAAAACATCTTCAGTCTAAAAACAACAGTACAGTGCAATCTATACAATTGTTCTTTTTTAAGTATACATTTTTAAGTTAGCTTTATGGCCACAAATACATTCTTGTTCGGCATTCCAATTAGATTACAAGAATGTTATTTAAAAATAAGATAATAAAATATTCATAAATATAATTGTTTTGCTGGTTTTCAACTGAAGGTGTTTTATTTTTCATTCAACTCTAGCTCTCCACACTAACGCTCTGAAAGCCATCACATTCCATTATTTATTATATCTGAAAAATATATGGCTCAATACAAAGATACCATATAAAAGTATGGCAGTCGTAAGTTTAGAATTTAAAAGTAGCACTTAGTATTTTTTATATCACCACTTTGATATGTTAATTAATAATTAATCACTATACAATATTGGTGCCACAAAATGATACAAAGCTTTATGGCATTGTCAAACGTGTGTAAACTCCAATGTGATATTATTAATTATTATTTTTATTATTAGCACCACGTCTTACTACCCACTCGGGTTATAGGCACTTACACTAATGTGTAATGGTAGGATGATTGTGGGATGAAATGGAGGACCTACAGTTTAACGTGGGATCCGAACCACGGTGGAGGCCTGGCATTCCACACATTCACAAGTTGTGATTAATAAACGTATTTTCAGAGCTGAAGGAAGGGTTTGGCAATCACAATGTGATATTAAAGCATTAACTGGAAGTAAGTACCTTAATATGCCAAATTAGTATAAATAAATGTTGATTCAAAACAATACAAATCTATGGGATGATCCCAATCTTAAAATTCATAAAGTGTTACTAAAAGTGATTGGATCCCTATTAGATAGGTATATGGTACCTTCCAAACAAATGACGCACCTTACTATGATTTTTTTTTAATGCTAGTTTGACCATAAGTGGTTTTGTCTCGAAGTAATATTTCATCTCGTGATCTCATCCATATGAAGAATATTTTTAGGACATGTAAAAATAAAATGTAAAATAGTCAACAATGACATCATAATATGTCAATAGTGACGAGTGTATAACTCATGGATTGACGTTTTAATATATTATAGATAGATTTAGTAGCTTTTACAACCGCGAGAAAATATTCTTCCTTTGTAGATACCACTAAATTATTTAAACAAACACTATAAAAACAATAACTCGTAACAGAAATGTCGACAGCGTCGTTATTTTTAATTAATTGGTTTAATATTTTTTAACTAATTTCCTTATTAAGATGTTTTTAATACTAAGTGATGGCTAGTTTGCTGACTTCAATTAATTTAAATAATCGAATTAAACGAAATAAAGAGGATGAATTTTTAGTAGCTTGAAAAATATTATTAACTTGTTGAACGTATGTGTAAGCCCCAGTTCTACTGAAAAATATTATTAACTTGTTGAACGTATGTGTAAGCCCCAGTTCTACTTTTGTCACCACATGTCACCAACCGTTCGGGTTATAAACATATGAACTAACTAAGGTAATATGTTAATAAAGTGGCAGGCTGCATTTAGGAGAAGTGTATTTGAGTGGAAGAATAGTGGAAAACCATTTAGGAAAACCCGCTTTGATGTCCGCGTGGTCTAACACTCAACTCTCGCAGTAAAATAGACTGCCGATGACGGGGAGATTGAGGTTCGAATCTCGGTCGGGTATACTGAGGCTGGTTTTTACAAAAGGGCGTCCCACTATCCCTCCACGCGAATGCGGGTACAACTCTTATAAATATAACTTTCTCATTGCTAAATATTAAAACGCAGTGACATAAGATTTTTTTTTAAATTAGAAAGTACATCCGAGCTTTATTTCCCCGTCACGGGCAGTCTGGTCTATTACGAAAGTGACGCCATAGACGGTTCGACCACCGAGTCGGGTCAAAAAATACCCAGTTAATGGGGTGGGGGTTGCGCACGGTAGGGTTGAGAGATGCCAGTGTGTGTGACCTAGGTTTGTTTGCCCGTGCCTAATGGAGCCTCTGGGAGAAAGACGCGCGGTGGAAGTGACGTCTTGCAGTTCTCTCTACTGACCATAGCGAGCGAGCCCGGAATGCTCGTTACGTCGTGTACACGGTCCCTTCCAAACCAAGAACACGTGTTCGCTGGTATCCCACACACGTGGGACTATGAAAGCGCGGCTCTGTTCCCTTCTTCACCGACTTACAAACTTACAACATATTACAGATCTGGCCGTAATTCAATGAGAGCCTCGTGTAAAGTTCCGCTTCACACACACACACACACACACACACACACACACATGAGCTATCCAGCTTCAGTTAAGACGCGGTAGGAACACCACTTTACCAAATGCAAGCATAATGTATTTAGGTTGAAAGAGGATACTATAATCCGCCGCTGGAGGCAATAAATACACTTATCCAAGAAACTCAATTTGTGTCCATTATATATAAACTATTATTTAAACTATAATATTATTCATAGTAAATATTTACTTTATATATCATATATAGTATTTAGTATTATAAAATAATTATATAAATTATATTCTATATATATTTATAACAAACACAAATTTATTATTTTGGTATAATGTGTGTAGGCCTATAAAGATGTGGATGCGGGTTTGAAGGGAAAAGGGGGAGGGAGGGGGCAGAGAAAAGGTGTTTAAAGGGTATATTGATCTTTCTGTTTTACATTGAAAATTAATACATAATATATAATAGTTTTTAGAAATAAATTATTACTCTGTATTATATTATTAAGGCGATTGGCCCTTTTCATTCGGTGGGGAAATGCAGATATATGGGAACAAACCATTATATACAAGAATGCTTATTGTTTTGCAATTTTCTTTTCGGAAACGGTTTGTTCAAGAAAAGAAGCATGTTGATTAAGTTATACTTTTTTAAATACACAACTCCTCTATAAATTTAACAGTGACCAAATATAATAATAATATTTAGCACCGCGTCTTAATACCCGTTCGGGTTATNTACTAATTACGCTAATGGATTAGGAATTGGGAAGGTTGAATTAGAGGAAGTGAACCCGCATTTGCGTGGAGGAAGAGTGGAAAACCATTTAGGAACACCCACCCCCCTCCAGTTCACCCGACCGAGATTCGAACCTCGATCTCCCCGTCCTCAGCAGTCGAGCTCTACACGACAAGCGCGTCAGCCAACTACGCCACCGAGGCGGGTGACCAAATATCGATGACTGCCATTTTTCAATATAAAACTACCGGCTTCATACCAACAAATAAGAAAATGTAACAATTACAAAACAGTGATACCTTATCTTAGAAAAGGTGTTGAAAATATTACTATAAAAATTTCACTCGCTATCGAGAAAACTGATATTTCCAAACGTGTGATTTTCCCGCAAGATCTGTCCGGTAGCTAGCGCAATCTATTGTTTCCGTGAGCCATCTGTTCTTGTTGGCGCGGAAGGATACTTTGGTTGGTTGTGAAGCCACGCCACGCCTTTCACCCTCCCGCCCATCATCCCACAAAATATATTTTAGACTTACACTCGTCAGGGCCAAGGGCCTTAATAATGTTCATCTGTGCCAAGACGTAATATAAACTGTTTTAAACAGTTATACACTTTTATTTTTGGTAATTATGTTATTTATAATTCAGACACCTCTTGTGAAAATATTCTGAATTAGCCTTTGTATGTGTTTGTATAGCAGTATGTATAAAAATGAGCACAAATTGGGACAAATTGCATATTCTATCTCCTCCTATAACTTTCAAATATCGTCATATCGAGCTGTACAAATTTTCTCTCTCACCACCACCACCACCACCACCACCACCACCACCATTCAATGCTAGTGGTTTTGAAGAAGATAGAAACAAATAAAACTAAGAGAAACAAGGCACCAGATGGGTAAATCGAAAGGGCGGTTCCGTTTTATAGCTTAGCAAACAATCCCATCCAAACTTATCGTCTTTTCTCAGCGATCTTGAAGGAGATTTCTTTTCCCTTTTACTGTCCTCTTTCTATAAAATATAGTTTTACTTTCTCGTATAAAGAACGTATTGTATTTATTATTATTTAGCACCGCGTCTTACTATCCGTTCGGGTTATACGCTTTAAGTACTAATTACGCTGATGGATTAGGAATTGGGAAGGTTGAATTAGAGGAAGTGAACCCGCATTTGCGTGGAGGAAGAGTGGAAAACCATTTAGGAACACCCACCCCCCTCCAGTTCACCCGACCGAGATTCGAACCTCGATCTCCCCATCCTCAGCGTTCGGACTCAACAAGACTAGCGCGTTAGCCAACTACGCCACCGAAGCGGGTAACGTATTGTAATTGCGAACATTATCTTCTTTGAGATTATGATGAATCTTAAATTTTTATGTGCCCCTGAACCCAAAAGTGTGAGTGTTACAATTCTCACACATATGTCCTTGAGGCTATA
>CABFOV010003361.1:12016-23786 GCA_902141375.1 Timema poppense | reverse complement strand
CCAGTTCACCCGACCGAGACTCGAACCTCGATCTCCCCGTCCTCAGCAGTCGAGCTCTACACGACAAGCGCGTTAGCCAACTACGCCACCGAGGCGGGTGTTCACCAATCAATAACTTGTTATTTTTGTCAAAATAACTGTGATTAACTTAAAAACAAAGAAAAATATTCTTAAATAAGATAAAAGGCATATTTATGATCATAAAAATAATACTTAAAAGTCAAATTATATTGGATACAACAGCACCAGCTGTTAGATTAATGATAGCTTTGGGGGTTGCAGTAAGAGCATTTGTTTCTAGAAGCCTATATCCATCCTAATGACCACCCATGTCAGTGATGTAATCATACATATTAGGACATACAACAGGTGACACGATTAAACTGAAGGATAGATGTTGGGAGCCACCTCCTTCGGAAACCCGAATGCTCCGAATGCGGCGGACACTAAATCAATCTGATTCATGCGGGCTAGTTGACGCTTACCTTAAGGTAGAGTTTAGTTGAGAGATATCCGCATTTACGTAGCGGGAGGGTGTGAAACAATTCATCAAATAAAACACCAAGATAACATTCGTCATGATTCGTGCCCCATCAATGGTAAAACAAACTAGACGAGGTTTTTTGGCCCCCGTTCCTACCGATGCGTGTGAAAGAGAATCGAAAGTGTTGTTCGCCTCACCTCGTGGATTACCAGGACATCTCTTGAAAAGTTTGTTTGTTAAACAGTTTGCCATGTTACCCATGCCCGATAAGAGGCTGCAAGCTCCCAACATTCGGATCACGGAAAGAGCAACGAGCTCTGTGGTACTTCGGGAAAACTTTTAGAGCCATTTTACACGAGCGTTTTCATGGGGCCGAAGTCGACCACAAAAAGTAGTCCCAAGGTCACCGGATTGTTCACTTCAGTAGTCCAACCCAGCCACATTTTGAGGTCGAGGCAGTATCAAGATGTGTTTTAGCCAGCCTTAAATGAACTGAAGATTCCCACGCTTGACAAGGGAAATTCGGTCATTCATAGTTTGTATTCTGACAAAGAAGCATTATTACTTTTAGTGCTCCTCCAACGTCGCAGGAGAAGGAAATCACGAAGGTTCAGGGTACATACCAATGTTGGGGTACGGCTACAATTTGGGCAGTTTCACACTCTATAGTCTGTACCATGAACTTTGAATTTATCCGGATTAGTTTTTCAAGTTCTCAATACGAAGTTACTGTGAAACACTCCACAAATTTTCTACCACGCTTTAATCTTCCCGATTCGGTTGCTGTATATATATCAATAGTATAGTTCCAAATCGTGGGTTCAACCTGGATCTCTGCGATGAACGTGTCTGTGTCGAATGGTTCCATCATGTGGTCTGACAAAACATGCCGCCAAAATGTGGTTGATAAGATAAGTGGTCCGTATGAAAAGGGAAACGGCCTGTGGTCTGGCGACAGCCGGTAACAAAGGTTCACATGGTGTCAAGAAAAGCGCCCGTGTGAAAGAGGGGACGTACTCTTTCCACTGCACGCGGGCGGCAGTCTACCCCACAGGGACCACGTTTTGTGGTCGATTTCAGCAACACGAAAACGTTCGTGTAAAAGGGCTCTTACGACTTATCCCTTGTATTCTGAAGAACACGAAGATCGTTTGGACACAACTTTAATACAAATATTACGTCTGAGAGGTTTTGTTTCCAAATGTATCCAATGTAACTGCATATTTAAACTGTAAGTGCTTTTTTTTTTTTACCTGACTAACACAATTAGCGCAAATTAAAGACTAAACTTTTTAAAACTTTACATATTTTATTCTTTTATTTGTGCTCTTTACCTGGTGTTCTGGAGGGTTGGGGGCGGGGTTGAGGAGGATGTCATAATTATCTACCCGGTTAGATGATGAGGGGTGTCCCGTAACGTGTCTGCTCACTCAGCCTTTTCCCTGAATTGATTAGGGTTTTTTTAATAACAAAGTTAGGTAAACATAGGCGTTAATAATAGGACAATCTAATGGGTTAGGCAAGGCGCACACAATGTGGATTTGAGCCCCCGACTTTTTACGTCTACGGCAAACAATTGCAATGTGAATTGAACCACTTAGACCAAGTGTGTCAAACTCGTTTAATCGTTCATAGGGGTCACATTGAAAAATGGAAAATACTGAGGGGGGGCCACGATAAAAGAAATTAGTAACGTAATTTGGTTTGTAAAACTAATTCAAATTTATTATTACAAAAAGAAAAGCATATGCTCCTACATGAAACAGCAAGAAACACCCTGTATATTTTTTTAGCGAGAAATTTGGCTCCTATTTTTGTATCATTGGTTGTCGAGCCTTAACTCTTGTACCAAAGTTACTTTGATAATAATTTGTTGACAAATGTGTATGTATTTTCCCCCCCCCCATTTATTCGCGGTATTTAAAGTGCACTTTCTGAACCAACTAATTATTCCAGCACACTGATTATGAACAAACTTAAATTTAGAATGGACACAACATCCAGCCCCCAGCCATTTATTTATCACTGTGAAAGGGGAACCCCGCATTTCACCCATGATAATTTTTTCGGCCATGTCAGGAATCGAACCCGGGACCCTTAACTCAGTAGACAGACACGCTAATAACTGATCATCTGTGTCTGTAACCTATACACTTTTCAGTTACTTTTCATGTGAGAATACAAAGGTTTTCATTCGTATACTTCTGCCAATTTTTGCACATATTATAGAGTGCGCAAATTTAACTATTTTTGGAGCGATTGTTTTTTATCGTACGGCATATTGACCGGGAAGGATATTGACGTCCAAACGTAGACTATTAGCCGGGTGGCATGGAACGTTGCCCAGGGTACACCAAGGTTGTATACACGTCGTACCCGCAATGAGATGATGTTATGACTGTTATTATGAAGTTGTGAAGCCGGGGTGAGTCTTAGGGCCAGTTTCATAGTCAGACTTAGCACGCCTCAAGTGTGGCGCTACACTAAATACAAGACGTCACCTACCTGAACTTGAATGGAATGGGCCAGTTTCATAGTCAAATTTAGTACGCCTCAAGTGTGGCGCTACACTAAGTACATGACGACACCTACCTGAACTTGAATGGAATGGGCCAGTTTCATAGTCAAATTTAGTACGCCTCAAGTGTGGCGCTATACTAAATACAAGACGTCACCTACCTGAACTTGAATGGAATGGGCCAGTTTCATATGCGAAACTGGCCCATTCCATTTTGGTCAAGGTAGGTGTCTTCCTGTATTTAGTATCGACTCGCACTTGAGTCGTGCTAAGTCTGACTATGAAACTGGCCCTTAGCCTAACCTAAGCCAAATTAACCTGACCCTGGTGACCGTTGGGATCATTCCCCTTAAGGTAAAAACACCCAAGGTATCAGCCGTTAATCAAATCCTTAGGTTCGTAGCCAGTTGCGCTGACCACTGCACCACGGGGACGGTTTTGGAGGAGTTGATCCATGTCAAAGAAAGCGTACAGATTTGGTACAGCCACCTCACGTGCCAAAATTCTACAAACTATTCCAAATTCTCAAATATCACATTCCGAAATATTGTATTTCTTTGAAGTTTATAAAATGAAGACTAGGGTCACAATGTGTGTTCATCCTAAGGCCCGTGGGCCGCAAGTTTGACGTGCCTAACTTAGACGTTCAGCAACCACTGCGGGTAGTTTTTAAGACAAGATGATCGCTTCGATGGCCACGTCGTCTTACGCGCTACTCTCAAGTTTGACTAGACTGCCGAAGACGGGGAGATTGGGGCTCAATCCCGGTTGGGTACACAAAGAGTGATTTTTCCTAGGTGGTTTTCAACCTCCCTTAATGCAAATGCGGATGAACTTGTTCTAAATTAAACCTTCTCAATGCATACTAAATTAGTGTAATTATCAGATAGGCGTATCACCCGAATGCAGTGTTAAAAAAAGATATTGACTGTCATTTTTGGTACAATAACTTAAAACTCTTAAAATAAAAACTCAAAAAATGGGCATAGTTTTTAAAAGTGTCTTGTTTTCATTATTTTGTCAAGTAAATGGAATATATTTCTGGAGCGTGACTATATATTTAGTACCACGCCGAGTTGCTTACAAACAAGGTTATTATAACATTATGTCCTGCCACCCACTTTAATGGCTGAATGGTCTAATGCGTCACTCTCGTGTTAGGACTAACTAGCCCACTGAAGACGGTGAGATTGGGGTTTGAATGAATCCCACTCAATAAAAGTTAAGAAACCAAAATATATTTCTGAAACTAGGTTAAATTATTATTAATAATTGTATATACAATTTTGAAAAAATGCTATTTATTTTTCAGTAGCAAATTTAGGTAGTCCAGGATCGGAAGTAGGCCACGCTATAATTTTAATATCAAGTGATATATACCTCATACAACATATATATGCTAAAGAAAGTTCCTATATTTTTTCTAATGAAGATTATTATTTCGATCGGTTCTATTCTAGTGTGTGTATCCACGTTTGAAAGGCCTTGTTTCAATGATTATGGGTCATCCTCAAACTAAGGGACAAATAATAACCCCCCCCCCCAAAAAAAAAAAAATTGCAGTAAGTGTAATTTATTGCCTGATTACACAAAATGTATCAAAGAAGTAAGTAATAATACCAGCCGATATCAAACTATGGAAATTGAAAAATGACACCTGGACACGGGAAACGAACCCGGGACCTTTTTCATAATATGATATCTATATGAAGTAATCCCCACTAAAGAGCATAAATAATAGCTTTGGCTATTTGATTCAATACCAGCCGAGCTTGATTTTACAATTTTCTCGTGTTTTTTTTATTTTTAGTTTTACCCAAGTGGCTACCCATAATCCATCACTTTCAGATGTATATAAGTATGTTATAGTCTCTAAAATCGAAATAAAATGTGTATTTTTAGTAAGAATACCATAAATGTTTTAACAATAATATAAAAAAAATTATATATTTTCTTAATTTATTGGAATTAGGATTGTGTAAGTGAAGAATCATACAAAATTCATGTGTTAGTGATGTTGAATTTTTCAAAATCCAAATAAAATTAAGTTTTACATTTCTCATTTTTAATAACTCAAATTTTAATAATACATAATATTTTTTTTACTTAGGCTGTTAATAAGATAAGTGATTTTATTATCATTAGTGAAGTGATGTGGGCGTTATCGAGGTGATGTTTGGGAAAACAGCATTTATATTGAAAGTTTCAACGAGTTACAACCAAAGTAAGTTCCGTCACCTAACTGACGTTAGCGAAGTGATGTTTTATAAGTATAAAGCGGCAAACAAACATTGAGGTTAGTTCATGCCTCCTTTACCTTCAATTGAAATGGTATTGGCTTAGTTATTTCAAAAACTATAAATGATATTAACGTTAGCGAAGTAATTTGCAATTAACATACTCTATACTATTTACCTGAATTTTCATACGTTGACTGGATAATATTAAATAAACTTGTTAACTAATGAAATAACAAGAAATAGTAATTACAGGTCAACAATATGCTACGGCTAATGGGGGAAAGTGGAGCATTCTAGAAGGTTCTAGCGCCAAATTCAAAATATCGTGTATGTCCAGTAGGGACAAACAACATTGATTAAAATGTCGAAATTCATGGGTAATTTATTTAAATGTATTTTTTCAAACCAAAATAAGAGTATTAAGGGACTATTTTACCGTAATTATATATTTTTTACTCTTTTTATTTATTTTTATTTATAGAACTTCAAACTTAGAAATTCAAAAGTGGGGACAGTTAGCGAGGTGATTAAAAGGACCTTTAATAATTATTTGGTCTAATTGGTTTTTAATATTACAATATTTAAATGTTTCTATCAAGTTTGATACACTTCCTACTAGAAAAAAAAAGTTGTTACTTGTTCTAAAAATAACAAAATATATATAGGCAGGAGATATAGATTGTCCCTCAATTTTAGAATGACCCTTATATCCCTTAACCTTGCCTAAAATGACCTAAGTGTTGACATGTATGAGTTAACCTGAACAATAAAGCATAAACCTCGCTTGGATTGTCAAGACATGTTTTGTTTTTCGTGGTCCCGAAAACACAATCTTTTTTTCTTTTCTTCTTTACGTATGACATATTTGACTGTGTGAGAGGCAGTATATAGTTCGGTCACCTGTATACGTACACTTTTAACCGCTCTGTGGGAACAAAGCATTGCCCAGGGTATACCTTGGAGGTTGTCTACACGTCGTACCCACTTTGAGATGATGTGATGATAGTGATTTTGAAGGCGGGTAGCCACTGAGAATTTTGAGCCTAACCTATACCTAATTTATCATATAATAGTGACAATAGGCGCAGTTCCTCTTTTGGTAAAGGTACTTATGGTACTACCAGTAATAGAACCCGGAACCATTATATCACTAGCCATGGGCGTTGATTAGTAAATCAAGAGGCTGGTCGTGAACACCATCTAATGCACGGACACTATTTAATGAACCTCACCTATAATGACCGCAGTGTAGATATATTTGGTGTGTGATGTCACAAACACATCTAATGAACCTCACTTATAATGACCGCAGTGTAGGTATATCGTGTGTGATGTCACAAACACATCTAATGAACCTCACTTATAATGACCGCAGTGTAGGTATATCTTGTGTGTGATGTCACAAACACATCTAATGAACCTCACATATAATGACCGCAGTGTAGGTATTGCTTGTGTGATGTCACAAACACATCTAATGAACCTCACTTATAATTACCGCAGTGTAGGTATATCTTGTGTGTGATGTCACAAACACATCTAATGAACCTCACATATAATGACCGCAGTGTAGGTATATCTTGTGTGATGTCACAAACACATCTAATGAACCTCACTTATAATGACCGCAGTGTAGGTATATCTTGTGTGATGTCACAAACACAGCTAATGAACCTCACTTATAATGACCGCAGTGTAGGCCTATATTTTGTGTGTTATGTCACAAACACATTTAATGAACCTCACCTATAATGACCGAAGTGTAAGTATTTCTTGTGTGGTGTCACAAACACATCTAATAAACCTCACATATAATTACCGCAGTGTAGGTATATCTTGCCTCTATAATCACAAACACTAATATAATGATGAAGATTGCAACACGAGATCTTTTGCACACGCTCAACTGTGACCGTCCTACGAATGTTAAGTTGAGCCAAAGTTATCCAACTATTGATTTGCAATTAAGATAGAATGAAGATACTGTGGGTATATGTCCTCCGCGTTACTGACAAGAGGATAATATTGGTACAGTCCCAACCAGAATTACTATAGCCGTTTAACTACTGCGGTGGCAATACGCCATTTTACGATTATTGCTAATTAATTATTAAAGTTTGTCTGTAGATTGCGTATGTTAACCAAAAAAAACGCTATCTCCTAATCTTTTGTCGTTAATGAAGTAAATGTATATAACGATTTTTATCGGGTGAAGTGATTTCCAAAATAAGAGAGAAAAATAAATGTTCTCACGCCTCCCAAGGAATACAGACTAACTTTTTTGTGTAGATGATTTCACATGTTAAAATTTAATATGTTTTTCTTTTCATTTATTTGAGGTGTGCACTTCCTGAACTGATTATTTCAGTACACGACTTACAAACTAACTTATATCTAAAACATATACAACACCCAGCCCCCAGCCGTTAATTAATTACTAAGAAAAAGTAAGCCCACATTTCATCAATGATACATTTTTCGGCCATAGGAAACGACGATTCTGGGTTCACAACATCAACAGGAAAATACTTATGTTTGGCGAATACCACATAATATTATATATTATAATTAGTTTGGAATCTACTATTCAATCCATGTGTAGATAAACCATAAAATTATAACGACCCCTTGACAAGACATCTTGTGAATGTGGGGAATTCCAGGCCTCCCCCGTGGTTCGGATTCCACGTTAAACTGTAGGTCCTCCATTTCATCTCACTAATCACCCTACCATTACACATTAGCGTAAGTGCGTATAACCCGAACGGGTAGTAAGACGCGGTGCTAATAATAATTATAATATAACGACCCTTCATATTATATTATTATTGTTATGTTTTTAATATTTTTAATAGCAAAATTTCTTGTAAATTTGCCCTTGTTAATGTAGGTATTCATGTCCCTTCTCGGGTCTCTCGTAATCCAAAACTATTTTCTCTCAACAGCTCTTACAATATCAGACCTATAGGTCGTAGTATCCATTGCGCAAATTTAAGATTTGTAAAATTTGACTTTTATCATAAAAGAAGAGCAAGCAGCTATTTAAGAACTCTCTTATCATTTTGTCTTCTCAGACGATATTCAATCGCAAATATTTAAATTTGCATTATTCTTATTTTTGTTTGTTTGCTGTCGTGTTTGTTTATCTTTTTACTATGTCAATCCCTTTTAAATGTGTATACTTTTACCACTACTCTTTATTCGTGTCATTTATTTATTATTGATTATTATTATCATCTATTTTTTTTAACGCCACGTCTTACTACCGGTTCAGGTACGACGTATATGTACTAATAATGCTAATAAGCTATAGAGGAGAAAGTTTGAATTTAGAGGAAGTGCTTATAGCATTTGCGTGGAGGGAGAGTGGTAAACCATTAAGGAAAACTACCTTCAATACACCCGACCGGGATTCTAGCTACGATCTTCTTGTCATCGGCAGTTTAGCCCATCACAATGACGCCTTAGACCATACAGTCACCGAAATAGGTTTTAATAACAATTTATTTGTATGTATAATTATTTAGTTGGGATTATTTCTTTTATTTTCTCATGTAATTATATTTACTTATAAGGTACTTGGGTACTTTTCAGTGCTGGCCTGTTATAGGTCTCACGAATGTTGGCGAGCACTTTAAAAGAAATTTAAGTTGAAAATACTAATAAAAAATAAAATTAAAAATAAAAAACTAATTATTTAGTGTTTGTTTATTGTGGACTCCACTAAATAATTATTACTCTTGGATTAGCTCCTTATTTTTTGTTTTCCTCCTGGTATTTTCAGTGTGAAAATTATTATTTTTATTAATCTTCAGTATTGATGCTAGATATTGATTAATTTACTGGAAGTAAAATTCATATCCCAATATATATTGATATAAAATATAAATAAATAAATAAATAAATATCAAAACTAAATTCTATTTTGTTTTTTAAATATGTATAGACAAAAAAATCCACAGTTTTTAACGTTCAATAGAACGGTGATTAACGGTAGTATTTTAAAATTTCTTTAATTTACCTCAACACGCTGCAACTTTTCTCAATTTACATAAGGAGAAAAAAAGCTACGTGTGGTTTATTTTTAGATGAACGTTGTATAAAATGCCAGCATAACCTTGAAGAGTTGAAATTATAATTTTAAAATGTTTAATTAACACGCGTCTACGACATTGTAAGTGTCCTACAGTGTGGCAATGTCACTTTGGTGCCATCTTTTTTGAATATATTATACGTACATTAACGATGATCTCAGAGACAGGTGCGAGCAGAAGAGGAAAATATGAAGAGTTGGAAGGAAATTTGCATGGAAGTCAAATACTATTTGCAATTCAAGAGTAGGTAAATATGTACTTCCCGTCCCCATTATAAGAGGTTTAATTCGTTCATCGTAAGTCAAATTGTCCTTTGTTTGATTCTTGGATATGACAATGAAGATGTTCACTATTTAATAAAGGACATTCTCGCTACTGTCCAATTTTCAAAGTAAGATCCTTTTAGAAAATACGACCTTTTATTTTGCGGCCAAAATTAATAACATTTTATTATAATATTAATATTATTTTCAGGTATTTATAGTAAAGTCAACTCTTGATAACTCGTACTAGAGGGGTCGGGGGTCTGTCTGAGTTATAAAAAGTCCGTCTTATCGAGGGGAAATAAAGTTGTGCCTAAGGAATGAAAACTATTACTTTATCCAAAGTAATATTTATACTTCAATATGACGAGGTAAATACTACATATAAAATAAGACACATACACAAATAACGCAGTTAGATACTGTGTTATCCCTTGCTGCGGCGTCGGGGGTAACTGGTTGATGTCACTACAGTGACGTTGTGTTCCGACCCGTATGAGTAGGGTAGGAAAAAGGTCGGGATTGTTCCGGCAACGTTAGTCGCGGTGGAACAGAAGGATGTCTCGAGGTGGGGCGGTAGGGTGCTAGTACCGGCAACGTCAATCGCGGTGGGAGGTAGGATGGAGTCCCAGCAACGTAAGTCGCGATGGGAGGTAGGATAGAGTCCCGGCAACTTGAGTCGAAGTAGGAGGTAGGATAGAGTCCCAGCAATGTGAGTCGCGGTGGGAGGTAGGATAGAGTCCCGGCAACTTGAGTCATGGTGGAAGGTAGGATAGAGTCCCAGCAACGTGAGTTGCGGTGGGAGGTAAGATAGACTCCCGGCAACGTGAGTCACGGTGGGAGGTAGGATAGAGTCCCAGCAACGTGAGTCACGGTGGGAGGTAAGATAGACTCCCGGCAACGTGAGTCACGGTGGGAGGTAGGATAGAGTCCCGGCAACGTGAGTCGCGGTGGGAGGTAGGATAGAGTCCCGGCAACGTGAGTCATGGTGGGAGGTAGGATAGAGTCCCAGCAACGTGAGTCGTGGTGGGAGGCAGGATAGAGTCCCGGAACCGTGAGTTGTGGTGGGAGGTAGGTTAGAGTCCCAGCAACTTGAGTCGCGGTGGGAGGTAGCATAAAGTCCCAGCAACGTGAGTCGTGGTGGGAGGTAGGATAGAGTCCCGGCAACGTGAGACGTGGTGAGAAGTAGGATAGAGTCCCGGCAACGCGAGTCGTGGTGGGATGTAGGATAATGTCCCGGCAACGTGAGTTGCGGTGGGAGGTACAGGATGACGGCGGAAGGAGAGGTAATTCAGACAAAATTGATCTTTACAAACACGACAATTTATTACCTCTTTCGAACGGCGCACCCGGGTTGGGTAGCCACTCTCCGACTGGCCTCTGACCGAGGAACCACCGTGCTAAATGTCCTCCACTTGTGCCTGGCCTTGTTCAATGGGAGAAAAAAGAGCTTCCCGTAAGTGCGGTAAAACGTGAGTGATAGTGGCCACTAAGTGAGCTAATAGAAAGAGGAGTTCTCATTGGAACCGAGTACAGTGAGGAACTAGTCACGGACGGCTTAGACAACATGGATAGTGGAGCGGTCCAGGCAGTAGAGGCTGTGGGTGGCGTGCGGCCTGTGCAAGTGCGGAGGAAAGATACAAGGGCCGACTGAACAGTGAGGCGCAACAACTGTAATAAGAAAGGTTGGGATTACAATAGGCTTATAGTACTTGCAAATTATCTAAATACTGTACTGTTTGTGCGGGGGATAGGGGGAGGGGTAGTAGCGCTTTGTTACAAGATTTCCACCAGCCCCCTACATTAGACTACTTCCATAACATTTATAGGCTACCAGTATGGGGCTGGCGTTTTACTATGCTATACAATTTTATTTTTGGAAAATTTTGTCCGAATTATCCAAAGACCAAGATATCGAGTTCCGAGCTATCGAGAGATGACTGTATATCAAACTGTACAGTAGAGATGTCTATGAAAGTAAGGATATAATTCTAATCCTGTACTGTCATAGATTAAATTAATAAATAAATATGCTGTTGATATAATTTCGAATCCAGCGATATAATTCTAATTAGTGGAAGAGTTGGATTCCCAAACTCGGGGTGCTATGTGGGCCAAAGTACGTCTTACTACCCGTTCGGACTGTGCAAGGGCGGATCAAGGACCTTTCG